>MJUU01023282.1:5402-24721 GCA_002080025.1 Modiolus philippinarum
TTGTTGTCATTCAGAGACGCCAAAGACTATACCACGAGCGCCGGTAGTTTATTAGAACCCTTACTGGTACTTGTTAGAGATGCGTTTATAAATAAAACGACAGTAGAGTAGTGAAAGAAGGAATCACAAAAAAAAAATTACATAAATGAAAGTCCAGAAAAAAGGCACTAGAAACCGGAAGACCAAAAACGCGACACACCCACAAAACTCACAAACATCACAATTATAACAATCAAGTTTAAAGCATTCTCAATGTAAACTGGAAGTGACATCATGTACCTGCGGAACGGTAGTCATCTCCCGCTCCCGGCCATCACACTTTAAGTGAGTCTATATAGGGTAAAGTCAAAATCGGTAATGCTAAACCCGGGAAGATGTGAATCTACCTAAAATGTCCGTTCTCATTTGTGAAAACGGCCTTTCATATCTATCTGAATCGGTGACGGCGATAGAATTTCTAAGTGAACGAAAGAAACAAATGAACAAACAAAGGGATATGGAGTAAATGTATATGGGACAATACCCTATAAATACATGGTAAGATTAAGCAAATGGAACAACGCTTTTATAGTTATTATTCATCTAGAACTCACCATGAAGCCTTCAACAAAGAGCAAACACTCCTACCTAGTGGTAAGTTCAAGACGGCCCCTAGCACCAGTTTGAGCGGAATTCTCTTGCTAAATTTTGAACAACGCTACATCCATGTATCCTTTTTGTCTTACAAACACTGTCATCCGTTGCCCTGACAACAAGTTTCTAGGACATTGCTTCTTTTCACAACGTCACTCTATGAAATGCAAGCTTTAAACTTACGAAACAGCTGTGAAACAACGGCAGTAGAACACCGAAGGAACAAAGGAAGCAATGACCACAAAAATCCAAGTTCAAAGACATGGCAAAAACGTCAACAGAGAAAAACAAAGGCAAAACAGGGACGTGAGACAGCTACAATGTACGGAAATAGAAAGACGACATTAAGACCTAAGGCACTCATAGTGTGAACTCCCATGAAAACCAGGAGTGACATCAGGTGATTCGGAAGGGTAAGCATGTCCTGTCCCACTAGCGACACTCGTCACACTATCGCTTAGGCATATATTGTTTTGAAATATCTGTTTGGTAGCGGATTGGTTAATGTCATTTGCCAATCCTTAGACAAAACCAATTGAAACCCATACATGTTACTTCTCTGACCCTTAAACAGAACCATGGAAAAAATTTGAAAGTCCTTGGTATTTCTCTATAATAGTATTCAAACAATCACAAGGACAATTCTGTACTCACAAACATCACTGACGAAGACAAAACTAAAATTTTACAGTATGATGTACAAGACAACACGAAAAACTAAAGTACTGAGAGTGTGAACTCCCATAAAAACCGGGAGTGACATCAGGTGCTCCGGAAGCGTAAGCATGTCCTGCTCCAAATCGACACTCGTCACACTACATCAGTGAGTCAATCCAGGGTTGAGTCAAAACCGGTTATGTCAAATCCGTGAAGACGTGAAATCAAGCTGAAAATGTCCGTTGTCATTTGGGACACAGACATGTCATATTGTGAATTTACTCCATATCGTTTCATCGTTTATTTATCCAAGATGGCTGCCAGTAAGACATAGTTTAACGAAACACTTTTAAAGGTTTTTCCTCTAAACTACTGGGCATATTAGAACCATTATCTAAAGTTTGACCGATCTAGTAAAGCCTGTCTATGTTAGCCAACGTTCAGGTGATCGATACAGACTCTTGTGGTCCTCTTTTCTTTATTATCGCGTCCCTAGATATTGAAGGTGTGGTATAAGTAGGTTTTCCTGACGAACTGTCAGTACCCAACCCATAAGCAAGACAGTCTAAATAGTGTTTCTTACAAATAAACATAATTAATTTAAAAGATACAAAAATACCAAAGTTGCATAGAGGAATAGGTGTAATCAGGCGGTTTGGCTTAAAGTTCTAGGATCTGGCTAGGACATTACATAACTAGAGGCTCACATGAGCCTGTATCACTTACCTGGTGACTGGTTTTATTCATTGTCACCAATAGACCACCCATTTATACTATACATCAGTTCACCAGATGTTACATTTTCATTCTTGGATGAGGTACAAACTAAAAATCACAATCTTTGGAAGGGATCACCCAAAGACAATTGTAACCAAGTGTGGTTCCAATTGGCTCAGTAGGTTCAGAGGAGAAGACATCTGAATGCATTTCCCATAGAGTCCCTATGTTAAACTATGTTCCCTGTTGGCGGACATCTTGAATGAGGTATGAACATAAAAATCACAAACTTTGGAGGGATACATCTAAAGACTATTGTAACCTAGTTTGGTTCCAATTGGGTCAGTTGGTTCAGAGGAGAAGACATTTGAATGCATTTCCCATAAGGTCCATATGTTAAACTGTGCTCCACGCTGGCAGCAATCTTGGATGAGGTACGAACGTAAAAATCACAAACTTTAAAGGGGACCGCCCAAGGACTATTGTGACCAAGTTTGATTCAGATTGACTTGGTAGTTTCAGTGAAGAAGATCTTTGAATACATTTCCCATAGGGTTCTATGTTAAACTGTGTCCCATGCTGGCGACCATCTTGGATGAAGTACAAACATAAAAATCACAAACTTTAAAGGGGATCATCCAAAGACTACTGTGACAAAATTTGGTCCCCATTGGCTAAGTGGTTTCAGGGGAGAAGATCTTTGAATGCATTTCCCATAGGGTCCTATGTTAAACTATCTTCCATGCTGGCGGCCATCTTGAATGAGATGCGAACCTGCTGGACATATGTAGAAATTGTAGTTCTGGAAAACTTCAACACTTTTGCAATTAACATTTAACCTTTATCTCAAACAGTTTTTGAAATGAAAGTAAAATGTTAAAAAATGTGAAAATTCAAAGAAAAAGCGGCAATAACTCCTATGTGGGTTGTCAAATTTTCTTCAAAATTGCAGGACATATAGATCTTACTATGCTTACCATTTTTGTTACATAAACTTTACTTCTATCTTCTACCATTTTAAAAATACAAGACTAAGAGTAACGAAAAACTGAATTTTTTATGGAAAAGAGGCAATAACTCAAAGAACGGTAAACGGATATTCTTCAAAATTGCAGGGCATGTAGATCTCATCATGCTGATTATTTTTGCCCTGTCAGAATTTTGATATCAGTAATGTTTTTTAGTAATTTGCAAAAAATGGCAATTTAACCCTATGTACTATTTTTAGTAACAGCAGCCATGTTGTTTGGTCTACGGTCATAAAAATCACAAACTTGAAGGAGCATACCCTGGTGATGATTAAGACTAAGTTTGGTTAGTACTGGCCCAGTAATTTCAGAGGAAAAGATCTTTGAATAAAAGTTAACGGACGGACAGACGGACGGACGACGGACGCCGAGTGATGGCAAAAGCTCATATGGCCTTTGGCCAGGTGAGCTAAAAATTGGACTCTTAAAAAGTTTCTTGTCAAAAGAAAACTGAAACAAATCTTACAAATCTAGCCAAATGTCCAATAACGGTCTTTGTGTTTTAGCAATGGATTAGACGTTGCGAGTTTCACTCAACTGCAATCATCAGCTATGTTTATGTATACCGGAATCTAGTTAACTGTTGATACAGTCTGCGTAGAAAATTATGAACCTTTTTGTACAAATTATATCCACGTAATATAACATTCTGTTGTGCTAAGGCCTTTAGATATATTTGTTCTGAACTAAATTGTAAAGAAACAGTTTCAATTCCGAGGGAATTGCCGGGTATTAATATAATTCTATCTTTGATTTGAAATGTGTATGATTTTAAAATTGTATGAATTTCATTACAATACTTGGTTAATGTCTGCAGTTAAGAGGGTGCATGAAGCAATAGCCCTTTTCGTAAAGTGCTGTTATCTTTTCCTCGATTTGAACTATTATGGAGATAGTAAACAAATACAAAATAAGAGTTATCCTATAACTTCTGTAAACAGAAATCTAAGGTAATGAGTTTTAAATTATTGGTCTTTAGATGTGTAACTGATATTTTTCCCGTGACGTGACAAATGGAAATGGACAGCTACTGAAACGTGTCTGCTTGATTCAAATTCACACCCTCCCACCTCACAATATTATACTAGAATACGGGACTTTTGAATCGTGTTTAATCCGGAAGAAGTTTTATTTTTATACAAAAAAAAATCAATACATCCATTAATTGAGAGGGAATCGCTAATTAATTAACACTGTTGAGCTCAGGGTTATTTATATTGCATCGACTTGTAGCACTTCAGGTTAATTGTTTTTCGTCAAATAAAATTTAGTAAAAGAATTGTCATATAGGAAAAATTATAAATGGACTTCAATTTAATAAATAGTTTGTCTTTTGTGTGGTATATTTTCATTTCAATAGGTTTAGAAATCCAGTATTCCTTCGTACTGGCATCTGAAGCTATCGTTTCCGCCTTCAATTACACGATAGTTCCTATCTCGAAAGTCCCGTATCGGCTCTTACGGGTTTTTCATTATGATTTTTCAGTAGTACAACTGTTTTGCATATGCTACAAAACTAGTCCGTGAAGTTACAATATCGTACAGCTTGCAGGGATCCACAACCGGCAGATGATATATAGAGATTATTATATGGCATTTTTCATATCATATCTCATATCATCCCGAGACATTCATATTAGCCCGAAAATGCCATGTCGAATGAGAAACACCAAACAGGAGGGAACTATCTGTTGAAATGTGATAAAACACACACGAAAGAAAAAAGCGAGGTGGCAAAAGTCCTTTTCCTGGATATACTCATAAGTGAACATTTTATTTTAGTAAAAAGTGAGTGGTTTACATTGAATTTGTTTAACATAATAAATCCCAAATACTGAAGTGATGTCCAAAATGAAACCAACATGCGCACTTTGAAACAAATTCCGTCGCAAACGACATTGACTAAATGGCACACATTTTACAAATGAAGAATTTTGTTTAACTTGATTTCATTTTCTATGAAATAAAAAGAGTAAGACTGGTTGATATGATAAATAATTTATGATATGGGCTTCGGCCCTCCGGCTTATATGGATGTCTCGGGATGATATGAGATATGATATGAAAAATGCCATATAATATTATCTTTATAATTTCGGCATTATATACTGAACAACAAAAGAAACGCACCACTTACATGTATTTCTATATACCTTAAAATTTAACATCACATATCTCTTGAAACACTTGCTGGAACAACTTGAAATTTTTACACATTGTTTCTCTAATCACAAAGTCAAAATTCTGAAAAAATGAAACTTTTTGGAATTCTGAATTTCATTTTCTCAAAAAAGCCACTTTTTCACCCAAAAATGCAAAAAATGTTGAAAAGGTTGAATTTTGAACCTTTTGTCCTCCTACCTGTAAGATTTGGTAAAAAATTACTGGACAATACAACTTCCTTACAAGCTCATTCTAAGGAAAGCAATTCTTTTTTTGGTTTTCACGCACATTCAACAGAAACCGTTGCTGTGAATTGAAAATTACAGATTTTGTAACAAAAAATGACTTGCTTGTTCTGAACATTAGAAATTTAAAAATACATAAAAAAAGCTGATATAGCTTAAATATCTAGGGAGTTAGATAATATTAAAAAAGTGGTACGTTTCTTGTGTTGCTCAGTATATATGTGTTACGTTTGTACTTATGCTATATACTGTGTATAATTCAACATTTCGCAACTTTTATAACTTGAAATTCAACGCTATTAGCATGCCAAATTGGGATTTATTCATATTACATTCTGTTTCTTCATCATGCGGTGTCAGCAGTGGAAAGTAACAAAGCTGGAATTTAATTTATTTGGAGTCCTTTCTACAGCAGTTATAGAAGAATAACTAAGTCTGACCGTACAAAGTTTTTATATATAAGAATTGCTTTACGTTTGGCCTGCGGATTACAATAAATTTCTTTCCTGCACATGTACAAATTAACCTCGGCCACAGTATAGATGTTCCTCGCCAAGAATTATTTAAATTACGCCAGAGAAGAAAAATATCAAAATTAAGAACAAATAAATTATGGTGCCTTTAAATATAAGATGAAGGGTTTTACAGATAAGATACCATGTAAATGTGTTTTCTGAAAAGTTGTAAAGACATAATTTACTGCTTTAAGGACATGCCAGATGACTGTTTTATTCCCTTAGATAAGAACATGTTAAGGGGTTTCGGACTCATCACGTGTGTACATGTATACCACGGTTTCTTTCACCTGCCATACGTATCCCACGCTGGCGTTAATATATGCAAATCTATGTATCTGAATGTTGATTTATTTGTTGCCTTTTACGCAATTTGCGGCAACTGGTTCTCTTCATTTATATATAGAATGAACAATCTTAAACTGATCTAATATACATATATATCATCTATATTTTGAACGGTGAATATCTTATATTATTATATCTTACATAATAAAGAATCAATTATTCACCATTGAATAATCCCTGAAAATTACAATGTCCGTGGAATAACCCTATTATTCACCGGTGAATAACCCGGAAAAAGTGCAACGTCTGTGGAATCATATTTCCAATGTTTGTTCGGTATAAGAAAACAGTTCGGTGAATATCTCAAATTGTCAACTGCACAGAGGTTATTTCCCTCGGGCTAAAGCAGTCGGGAAATAATCTCAGTGCAGTTGACAATTTGCGATATTTACCTCTTTCGAGGCCCAGGTTTCGAGGACCATAACTGAATATTATCTGTATGTTGGACAGTAAATATCTTATATTATCTATATGTTGAACTATGAATTAACTAATATATGCATTTATTAATGATATTTTTTTATTATTAAAGCTGTGGTAAAACACCGCCAATACATTAGTTGGTAGTGCCTATTAGCCCATACGGGATAACAAAATTAGGAAATTAATGACCATAAATTGGTCTTTTTAACCGATATATATATACATTGTATTTAAGCCCCGCCCACGAATGTGGAAGGGGCTTATAGAGTTACCCCTGTCAGTCCTTCTGTCCGTCCGTACGTCTGGTTAAGTTCTGCGTTTAAGTATATTTCTCAGAAACTGTAAGAGGTAGAACCGTTATAGTAGGCCAGTAGGTAGATATTTGATAGTACTACAGAGTTCACTAGAAAGTTTGACTCTTTGACCTACATTCCATGCCTGAGTGACTCTGGTTAAATTTCGTGTTATAGACCATTTCTCAACAACTACACATTATAGGACAATGATGTATCCTCAAATCAATTACGTTGATGAGTTCTACTCAAATTATTGACAATTAAATGTCTTTTACCTACGTTTTCCGCTTGAATGACTTTGGTTAAGTTTTGCGTTAAAGTACATTTCTCAACAACTACACATTATAAGACAATGACGTTTGATCATATTAATTGCCTTTGCTGTATACTACCAAAGCATTGACAATTAGGTTGCTTTGATCCATATTTTACGCTTCAGTGACTTTGGTTAAGTTCTACGTTAAGGTCCATTTCTCAACAACTTCACGTTATAAGACAATGAGTATTCGTCAAATTAATAACCTTGATGAGAACTACCCAAATCATTGACAGTAGGTGGCTTTGACCTACATTTTATTCTTCAGTGTCTTTGGTTAAACTTTGTATTAAAGACTAGACATTATAAGACAACGATGTTTTATCAAATTAATTGTTTTAATGAGTACTACGCAAATCATTGACAATAAGATGGCTTTGACCTACATTTTATACTTCAATGACTTTAGGAAAGTTTCGATATTAAGTCTAATTCTCAACTCAGTAATATGTATCGTGGCATCATGATATTTCACTGTAACATCTATCTAAAGGAGATCTGCCCATTTCACTAACAAAGGGGTGTCTATGACCTACATTTTATGGTTAAATGACTGTGGTTAAATTTTGCATTTTATCACAATTCAGTGACACGGATCTAATTTTATGAATGATTGATTTGGGTTAATCTGTTGCGATAACTTTATGGGGGAGGGGGGCATTATAGGCACATTCTCTAATTAAAACTTGATATTAAAACCAAAATTAAAATGAAGTTATCATCAAAAATTTAATAATTATTGTTCAATTTTAAAAGCTCAGAATTTAAAGTAAGATAACTCTAAATATCCAACTCTACCACAGGTTGATAACAGGGACTGTTTCATTTTATCCATATGCCGAAACCGAAGTGCGTACCATTCTTTTTCCTAAAGAATGAGATGAAAAAAATTACAAATTTACGGGGCCATTTTACAAACATACAGGATTTCCGTTTCATCGAAGTTAATACCGATTCAACCAATTAAATTGTACCTATTTCGCTTTTAAAATTTTTTAAACCAAGTTCTATCTCGATTGTATGGGAAAAAATAGGCAATTCTTGTCAGTAAACAGAGTTCGTATTAGAAAACGTCAGAAACTGGTAAAAAACATTTTTTCCAAAAACTAATGACAAGGGACCGACCATTTAACTTGAAAAAAGGGGGGCTAAGGTTTTTTTTTTAAATATGTTGGAGCTGATTTTATTTAAAAAAAAATTTTTGGCTGCCAAAATGATTAAAAAAAATTCTGAAGGAGGCTTTCTGCACTCTAAAATAATTTCAATTTTTGAAAAAAAATATAAATAGAATGTTTACTTAAAACTTTATTTCAAAGAAATGAAAATTTAAACGTGTTACGTTGCACGATGCAATATCTGTGTAACACCAAGGGTACTTTGTCTCGCTTAATTAAAAATTCCCAACCTTAGGTTGTAATCGGTAATATGCAGCTGCATGAGTAGACAAAGACTAAATTAACACGTTGAGAAGTTCGTAATACAATTATATGTAACATGTGAATAACAAAGGTCTTTATTGAAACGCATGTCATGATAAAATCTAAACGGTTAAATACTTTTTAATAAATGCGTTATGTTCATATCAAGTGTATCAATGATTTTTCTTCTCATCTTTTTATATTGGCGACACTGAAAGGCATTCAGTAATTAATAATGCAACGTCAATCGACCATCGCATTAATTAACACTTTATCCACCAGTGCTCTACTACCTAAGACTGTATTGATGTGCACCATGGCCCTCCATACATTTCAATTGCAAACTTTTTGTGCGTGTCCTGTAGCCGAATGGCAAATGTCTACAGCAATTATGAGTAGTAGTTCTTAAGACCACTTTTGTAGTAATAACATGTTACAAGAGCTCCATAAACCGAAAATCCCAAAAATCGTAAAATTTAAGGGAGGGTAGGCAACTTCAAAGATAATTCCGCTTGAGAAAAGAAGGTGAAATTGCTCGAACTTCGGTTGAATAATGTAGAAAAATGTTGAATATAACAGATATATCACAATTTTAGGAACAATCACCCACAGAAAGAAACTGCGCGTACATTTGGTGAAAATAAGGAAATTGAGTGATTTTGACACTAACAGCTTTCCATGTATTTCTCTGTCATGAGCATGAAATTATGTCAAAGATTCAGAAATGAAAGTGGTGTAACAGGCTTAGCTACTTGAGCGAAGAAAAACCGGTTTGGCGCCACTTCCGGTTCTCTGGGACGACTTTAGTACGAACGTGGCACGACTTCCGGTTCTCTGGGACGACTTTAGTACGAAAAAAACGTCAAAAACACAATTTTTAGGTGAGGTGGGCTGTTGCCCTCCACCCACCCCCTCCACCCCACCCCAATTTTGCTCCCATTCCATCCTCCCCATAATCCTAATACTTGGTAACTTATTTCCTGTCAGCATCAACTATATTCTGCCTCATCTCATATGCATATAATTTGCATAAATTTGCAAAGAAATGAAAATACGACTTTCTAGAAAAAAGCTCTGGTGGACAAAAGGTTAAATGGTTGAAATATTTTGTTTTATTTTACGATTAGTGTCAATTTTCAGATATTTATTTCCATTTCTATAAAGATAAGAACAATTTAATCAGATCTAACATCTCTAATAAAGTTTATTGGAAGTTTTTATCCTAATCTTTTCAGACATAAATTCTCTTGAATTAGCAAGGGTCAGTTTGACTTTTACAAATCGCCTGGCTGTATTAAGTACGTATTGTGAACTGTGCGATCGAATAGTAATTTTTATTTCCCCAAAATTAAAGCGATATTAAGTCCAACTAAAATCGAATTAATTTTAATGTTGTAATCAAATGATCCCTGCTAAAGTTTATCTATACACGTTATTATTGCTCCTCTGGGGAATATATAATCCACAAATATAACGATGAACTGTTAACCCAGACAAGTTTATAACATGTAAATTTCTCACGAGGTCATCTGTCTGATTATCAGGAAATGTTTCACTTGATGATCCTAGATGAAACAAAAATTCTTAAACAATAAAATAAAATGAAATACGTTCCGAAAGTGACCAACACAACGAATTTTACTTGTTTAAATTATTCTGTGCATTATATTACAAGATCTTTCAGTCATTTTCATGGTTTTTTCGATTGTTGTTTTTTATTGGTTTTTTTGTGTGTGGTTATTTTTTAGAGATGTTTTTTACTTATAATTTTTTTTGTATTATTTTGACCACTTTTGGATTATGGCTTTCCATATTATTTGATTCCGATGATGTTGATGAGAGATTATTCCTTGAAACACGTGTGCAGAAAAATTAATTATACAACTTGGGTATTCTTGTTTTTCTAAAAGAAGAGGACCCTTATTTCGGCAAAATTGAGTTAGATAAGCAGAAACATTCTTATGAAACTTGAATCTTATTTTATTGCAAGGTTATCATAATGACAGATATTTCTGTAAACACACCTGGCTATGGCCGGGGTGAGCTTTTTTCGCGTCCGTCGTCCGTCGAGCACACACCTTTCATTCAAAGATGCTCTCCTCTGAAACTGCTGCGCGGTAAGAACCAAACTTTGCTAAAATAGTCATTGGATAATGCTCTGCAAAGGGGTGTTTTTCGGTCAGTTATATCTAAGATAAACGGGGGACATAGTTTAACATGAACACCTATGGGAAAACACATCCAAATATCTTCTTCTCTGCAACTGCTGATCCTAATCTTGGTCACAATAGTCTTTTGGTGGTCCCCTTCAAAAACTTTTTTTCAGGTCACCGCTACATTAAAAACGGCAACCAGCAAGGGACAAAACTTTAACATTGGACCCTATTATAAAACACTTTCAAAGCTTGGCACCTCTGAAACTGCTGAGCCTATTCGAACCAAACATGGCTTCATTTAAGTCAGCGCTTCATCAAAGATAACCGCCGGCGGGGAACATCAATCTGAACATTGATCCATATGGGTAAGACAAATTCAAAGAATTGTCTTAAAGTGTTCCTCTGTAATAAAATAAAAAAAAAAAAAAGGAAAAAGAAAAAAAAAGAAAAGAAAAGAAAACAAACTTACTGTGAATTTAGTTTCAGCACATGCGCATTTCGACAACTTCTGTCTTTTCAGTGCAGAAAGACGGTGTTTTTCAGCTCAGTGCTATATCCAAGATGGCTGCCAACAGGGAACTAACTAGAACACTATACACTATGTGAAAACACATTCAGAGATCTCATCTTCTGAAAATGTTGAGCCAATTAGAACCAAACATGGCCACAATAGTCTTAAGGTAGCCACTGCAAAAAATGTCAGTGCCAAATCCAAGAGAACATAGTTTTACAATTGGACCTTATTGGAAAACACATTTAATATTTTCTCACTGAACCAAACTTGGCTATGATATTCTTTAGCTAATCAAATGCAAAAATGATCAGGTCATTGATTTATCCAAAATAGCTGACAGCGGGAAACATATTATTTACATAAGACCTTTTATGGAAACACATTAAAAAACTTCTCTGGAACTGCTGAACCACTTAGAACCAAACCTGGCCGAAATAGTCTTTAGGTAGTCCCAAGCAAAAAAAAAGTGTTTCAAGTCAGCACTTTATCAGATATGGCTGCCAGAAGGGAACATAATTTTTACATTTAATCCTATGGGTAAACACGTTCAAAGATTTTCTCCTCTGAAACTGCCGAGGAAATTGGAACTAACTTGACAAAACAGTCGTTAGGCCTGCCGTCCCCTTCAAAAAGATAGTTTTTCAGGTTAGAGGTATATCTAAGATGGTCGCTAGCCGTGAACACACCCTATGAAAAATCACATTCAAGGATCTTCTCCTCTGAAATTGCTGAGCAAGTTGGAACCAAATTTTTGCCACAATAGTTTTTCATGTCAGTGCTTTATCCAGAATGGACACCAACGGGGACATATTTAGCATTGGACCCCATCCGAAAACACATTAAAAGATTTTCTCATTTGAAAGTGCCGGGTCAATGTGAACCAAACTTCGCCATGCATGAAATATTTTCAGTTAGATGCTACAGTATTCTTTTAGGAAGACCCCTGCAAAAAGGCGTTTTTCTGGTTTGTGCTATAATGAAGATAGCAACCAGCGGAGAACATAGTTTACAACTAAACCCCATGGCAAAACAAATTTAAAGATTTTGATCTCTGAAACTGCCAAACAAATTAGAACCAAACCTAATCACAACAGTCTTCAGGTGTTGTTCTGCAAAAATTTAGTTTTTTTACAGTTCAGTGCTATATCCAAGTTGCCGCCAACGGGGAGCAGTAATAATATTAGACCCTATGGTAAAACACATTCAAAGATTTTCTCCTCTAAAACTGCAGAATCACAATATTATTTCGTTGGTTACCTGCAAAAAGGATGTTTCAGGCCTGCGCTATATCCAAGATGGCTGTCAGAAGGAACATAATTTTAAAAACAAAATCTAGTAGTAAACACATTCAAGGATCTTTTCGTCTGAAACTGCTGAGTCAGTTCGAACCTAACTTGGCCAAAATAGTCCTTAGGTTGTCCGTAACAAAACGTCAGCGATATAGCCAAAATGGCCGCCAGTTTTAAAATTTGTATTGTGCCAAAGAAATTATAAAAACACAAGCAAAACCAATATATCTAAAATATGAATCTTCTAACATCTTTTGTTTTGTTAAACCTATTGTATAAGTCATGGTGAGTTTGTGTTCCACAAATCCTATAGATTAAGGTCGAACTCCGGTTTGAATGCTTTCTAATTCAATGGGATTAGCGCAGGGTAGATTTCTGTATGATTATATTCCTCTTTGTAAATCCAAAGATACTGTTTTTGTTGTTTTTATAGGGCTACAGGATGTAAAATTTGAAATAGACCATTACCAAATTTCTGCAGAATACAGGCTTCAGATCAGAATTCTTGAGATTTTGTATAAAATGGCTTTAAGTCGGGTGTGGATAACCATCGCGTTCGAGTTCGGGTTCCAGTTAAAGTTCGAGTTACAGTTCGAGTTCGAGTTACAGTTTGAGTTAAAGTGAGTTAAAATTCGAGTTATATTTAACTCGAATTGTTGATTTTCTTGTACCATCTATCGAGTTACGTTTCGGGTTAGACTTAAAATTCGAGTTAAAAAAAGTTCGAGTTAATATTAAGTGATATTTTGATTAGCCACGATAAATTTGCACTTCTTACATGTATTGTAAAGTGAAAAGATAGTTTAATCTAAATTTGATTAACAGAAGTCCATGCATAAAAAACATGGCCGCCAGCGCCGAACTTAGGTTTAACATTGGACCCTATGGGAAAATTCACATTTTCTTCTTCTCCTCTGAAACCACTGAAGCAAATTCAACCAAACTTTACAGGAATGATTTACTAAAGGGCCTTAACAGAGATTGCTCATTTCGTTCCGATCCGATAAAAACATGGCCGCCAGCGCGGAACTTAGGTTTAACATTGTACCCTATGGGTAAATTCACATTTTCTTCTCCTCAGAACCCGCTGAAGCAATTTCAAACTAAATTTTATAGGAATGATGTAATAAAGGTCCTTAAGAAAGATTGCTCATTTACTTCTGATCCGATAAAAAACATGACCGCCAGCACGGAAGATAGTTTAACATTGGCCCTATATGGGAAATTCACATTTTCATCTTCTCCTCTGAAACCACTGAAGCAAATTCAGCCAAATTTTACAGAAATGAGGAATGGAAAGTCCTTTACAAAGATTGCTCATTTGGTTCTTATCGGATAAAAAACATGGCTGCCAGCGTGGAACTTAGGTTTAACATTGGACCCTATTTGAAAATTCACATTCTCTTCTTCTCCTCTGAAACGGCTGATGCAAATTCAACCAAACTTTACAGGAATGATGAACTGAAGGTCTTTAACAAAGATTGCTTATTTCTTTCTGATCCAATAAAAAAGATGGCTGCCAGCATGAAACATAGTTTAACATTGGACTCTATGGGAAAATTCTTATTTTCTTATTCTCATCTGAAACCGCTGAAGCAATTTCAACCAAACTTTACAGGAATGATGTACTAAAGGTCCTTAAAAAAGATTGCTTATTTCGTTCCGATCCAATAAAAAACATGGCCACCAGCACAGAACATAGTTTATTTTGGCCCTATGGGAAATTCACATAAAAACATGGCAACCATGCAGAACATCAAAACCCTGCTGTTCAGCATTTTCTCAGGTGAGCGATACAGGCTCAGTGTCTGAGCCTCTAGTTTTTTATACTTTCACACTCTAGCATAAAAATTAGTTTCACGGACTAAGAAAAAAATGTGCAGATTTTTTTTTTAATTCAAAGAGTATTGAGACTTTAAAATTAAAACAATGGTCAAGAGCTAACATCCCGAGATCCTGTTTCAATTAAAATCTACATAGATCATCCCAAGCTGTGTTCTCAGCAACTTGAAAACTCTAACAGGAAGATAATTTTGTGCAAGATTATACAAATCTAACACCGGTGAAAGTGCAAGATAAAGAAATCTCAGACATCCAAGGGTAAGATTTCAATATTTCTCTGACGAGACTTGCCGAGTCAGAGAACCATTGAAATCTTACCCGAGGGTGTCTGAGATTTCTAAATCTTGCATTTTCAACGGTGTTTGATTTATTTTCTCACATTTGTAACCACAAACACAGTACTTGACATCTGACGTTCCTATGACGTCAGAATAAGTTGCCTGGTAATTTTCCGTCTTNGGGGTACAAGACAAGAATATCTTGTACCCCTGAAAACCGGAACTGGCG
Source organism: Modiolus philippinarum (assembly GCA_002080025.1). Lineage (NCBI taxonomy): Eukaryota > Metazoa > Mollusca > Bivalvia > Mytilida > Modiolidae > Modiolus > Modiolus philippinarum. The sequence continues at coordinate 20,470 of MJUU01023282.1, forward strand.
TATCTTTTTAGAGAGAAAACCAAGTCTGTCCAATATAAAGACTAGAGGCCAAGAGACTGAACCTGTATCGCTCACCTTTGTCATAGCTGACACCACGAGACAGTCCAAATAACCTAATGATAAAATGTCTCCTTTTCAAGTATGTGAATAGACCTTGATATTATTTGTTTAAATTTTAACCATATTTTCTGATGGCAACGATTTTGGATATGGTGAAGACTTAAAGGTCGCCTTTTTGAAAGGGGCAACTAAGGTAACAAGTTTGGTTCCAATTGGCATAATAGTTTCAAAGAAAAATAAACTTTCAACATGATTATCTATAATCTAATATAATCTAGGAGATGGTGCAGACTTGTCAGACATTTTTTAAAGGGAAATTAAAGACCTATTAATATTGTGAACAAGTTCAATTAAATTTTCTTTGATGTTTCAGAGGAGAAAATATTGGATGCTTTCCCACATGGCGTATGTATGCTCTCCGATGGCGGTCATATTTAATGTGATGCAGACTTGCCGGACACATTTTTCAGAGCATGAATTCCAAAAAGGGTTAAATGTTAAACAAAGTTACCCGCCGGCAGGCATTTTGGATGAGGACAGACAACTTGACCATGTTCATTAAAATGTTGTCCTTGATATGCTGAACATTTTTGCAACTTAATTTTGACCTCTATTTCAAATTAGTTTGGAAATAAAAGACAAAGGGTTTAAAATTCCAACAATTTTGACCATATTCAATATGTGAGTCCTTGACATGCTGAACATTTTTTCAATTTAAACTTGACCTCTATCTTTAATTGTGTTTGGAATATAAGACAAAAGGTTTAAATAACCGAAAAATTCGACCAATAAAGGGCAATTACTCCCATATGGGCATTTGGAATCATGTAGATAGATCTTGATATGCTGATCATTTCTGCAATAATACTTAATTACTTCTATCTGCTATAGTTTTTAATAGAAAATTTAAAAACTAGATGTTGTCGAAAACGACAGCTATCCCCGCACTCCCTGTTTGACACAGAAAACAGTTGTTATACACCCTTTGCATAATTGTTTTCATTATTTTTTAAATCTACCTATTCTAGGATATATGGTTGCTAAGTAGAATTCCAAAAATAAGTGGTTTTTGAGACTTTCAGGAAATTTACAAAGACTGGAATCAATATTTTTGAAATCCAGTTGATGAAAATGTTTTTCCTAAACTAAATAAACAATTTAAGTATGGTTGCTAGGTAGAATTCCCAAAAATAAGTGGTCTTTGAGACTTTCAGGAAATGTACCAAAATCAGAATCAAATATTTTTGAAATCCTATTTATGAAAATGTTCGTCCTAAACTACACAAACATTTAAGTATGGTTGCTAGGTAAAATTCCAAAAAATAAGTGGTCTTTGAGACTTTCAGGAAATTTACCAAAAATGGAATCGAATATTTTGAAATCCAATTTATGAAAATGTTCGTCCTAAACTACACAAACATTTGAAGTATAGAGCTAGGCAGAATTCCAAAAAATAAGTGGTCTTAGAGACTTTCAGGAAATTTACCAAAATTGGAATCAAATATTTTTGAAATCCAATTTATGAAAATGTTCGTCCTATTGGAACCGCCTTTCAGAATCCTAACTTTTCAGAATTTTGATTTTACCAAACACTTGTCAGAATATAAGATAATATGCCAAAATTAAAAAAAAAATATGTGTCAGGAAATTTACCAAAGTTGGAACCGGAACCGGAACCAAAACTCCAAAAGCTTATTGCAAATTTATAGACTATATGCAACAATTCTGCATAAAGATTTGATCACTAAATCCAAAAATGTAGGAGGAGTTTGCGTCACATTCCACATGTGTCTAATCCACATCTTTGGGTCTTTGTTAAAATTGTTATCATGGGGCCTCTTGTTTGCACCAAGACCAATATAAAGAATCCGAAAGCTTATTGCGCATCTACAGACTACAGACTATAAAATCATAAATGTAGGAGGAGTTTGTGTCACATGCCACATGTGTAAAAATTGACATCATGGGGCCTCGTGTTTGCACTAAGACCAATATCGAAAATCCGAAAGCTTATTGGACATATGCAGACTATATGCAACAATTCTACAACAGAACTAAATCCCTAAATCAAAAAATGTAGGAGGAGTTTGAGTCACAAGAAAAGTGTGACGGACGGACGGACGGACAGATGGACGGACAGACGGAGGGTATAACATTATCCCCGAACTTTCTTCGAAACTGCGGGGACAATAAACATCAAAATTCTGAAAATTTTACGGAACAGGTGCAAACACTCTATGGATCATCAGATATTCTTTAAAATTGAAGATGGGTAGATCTTGTCATGCCGATCATTTTTTTTCCACTTGTCAAATGATATCTGCAATGGTTTTTGAATTATTTGCCAAAAACTGCAATTACTCCCAAGTTTTAATTTTAGGGGTGAGGCATTTTAGCAATGGTGGTCATATTGTTTCAGACTTAAAAACACAATTTTGGCAAGCCATACCATGCTGATGATTCAAACCAAGTTTGGTTTCATTTGGCCGAGAAGATTTTGGGGGAAAAAATATACGTGTATAATTTTTCCGTTGTTTCAAATGGTTAACTTATAATTGTGTTTTCCCGGCAACTATCTTTAGGACCATAAACTGCTCAGCAAATTATTAGGGAACGACCGAAGAACGTCGTTACAACTGCACTAAGTCTAACGCACATGGGAGAACCTTGGCGATCTTTGGTTCGGTTTAAACTGTTCCAAATAACCGACACATCAAAACCAATCTAATATAAACCCGATAAATCTTATATATGAAATATGAAAATGACATGTAATTAAAAAACATTTATCCATTTTTTTTTGCAAATAAAAAAAAGATGATTTTTGTAATTATTACTATTCATGTTAACCTTTCCAAGGAGGACAGTAACATTCATCCAACTTGTTTTCTCCATAATTCATGAAAAAGGTTCGGCTCTCACCGAGGAAATGCATATATATATACATAATCCTAGAAAGATGTGAAACCTGGTCCTAAGACTTGTTCATGTTGTTTCTTGTCAGGCTACGCATCCCTATCATCAAAACTCATTTTTAATTGTGAATTTTTTTACCTACCGAACTCAATTTTGGTGATTGAAGTAATAATTCATTTAAATAAAAATATTCAAAATATCATGATTAAAATGTCAATAAGACGAGTACTGCCTGCAGCGCCGTACATTTGACTTCATTCGGCTGCACCTCGTACTAATAATATGATATACTAATATTTCTATTAAACTGAAAAAAAATAATTGATTGCATTATTTTTCTTACTCATGAAGTTCTCTAACAAGTGAATCATTTGGCTTAACTTCAGACCTATTCTCTGGCAAACCCCTTAAATTGCGCGTCTATCCTTGTCGAAATTTACCAAACGTATTTTATTTAGTATTCCTCGATTTGTCCATAACTCGACATTCAACTCGATATTTGACATTATAGTCCATTTTCGAGTTGACTCGAATATTAACTCGAACTCGAATGATAACTTTAACTCGAACTGTAACTCGAACTTTAACTGGAACTTTAACTCGAACTCGAACTCGATGGTTATCCACACCCCTGTAAGTCTATGTATATTCTATGATTCTATTTTGAATCTAGTTATATCTGTTCTATATTAAAGGGGTGCACGAAATGTTACAATTCACTAATTGTTTACCAATCTTTGACTAAGTGACATGTAACGCCTATATAGTCTACTTGTTCAAATGCTTGAGAAATGCAATTTTTGAGTATCTCTTACTACTATCACAAATAAAGGGCTACGCCAAGCGCAGCATGATACGACCGCAGCATGTCGACCACTGAAATTTCAACAAAAGTAGTTTAAAGTGAATGTGGACACAGTAAAGAGCTTGACACAATAATTAGATGGACACAAAAGAAGCTAGACACAGTTATTAACTAGAAACAAAATAGGGAAAAAACCCTTTTGATTACTTACTGATAAAAAACCGTAAGAGCTATGCAAAATATGTACTATCAACTAAAACTTTACATCCATAGAAATCCAAAGAAAAAAATCCCATTGAAATCCGATGAAAAATAAAGATTTGACATATTTAGAAAAATTGCATTTTTGGCCCCTTTGACCCCTTATAGCTCGGAAACGGTAAGACCCACAAAAAATTCGTTGACATGCTCCTGAAAGCTTAGATCAAGAGGAATCCAAAGAAAAAAATCCCATCGAAATCCGATGAAAAA
>MJUU01023282.1:26426-38584 GCA_002080025.1 Modiolus philippinarum
TCAAATAATTCTGAACTCCAGGGTTCATAACTTTGAAACGAAAAATTGAAATTTAATCAAAATCGAAATTGAGTTTGCATTTATGGTAAGGAAGACAAACTGCAAAAAGAGTTATTTTTCAATTTTATCTTTGCTTATAAATTAAATCTGCAAAACATTCACGCGGGGACATTCATAACCGAATTCTAAATATCTAAATTTCAGAAATCTTTGTTTGAAATTAAGGATTAACAAATGATTCATGGCAAAATAAATTAACCCTTAGACTGCTACACGCGACTATTGCCGTTTTTGAGACTCTCTGATGCAAAGGTCGCCGTGTTGGTGTTAATTTTAAATATACAATTTCAGACCAGCCAGTAACTGCTTTGAATGATTTTAGTTTCCTTTTTGCCTGAAACATCGGCACTTGACAGAAGAAAATTTTTAAAATGATATATCTTGGCTACCTATTGTCACCCGTAAGTCACCCCTGGTCTCGTAAAAGTGTTTTTCCGGGCCCAGTACACAATGGATGAACCAATTATCCATATATTTCATTTGCCTATGATGTAGATATTCGGGAAAAAGGCGACAAGAATTTGGATATAAAGTGAAATGTATAAATCTAGGCGAAAATACTTTTTGAAAGCATCTGATGACCAGCGTCCCCATTTTGTTATGGTCTCTTCATCGAAACTGAGCGGCTTTGCTTCTGTAGCTCCACCTATTCTTTATGCATGTGTCTTATAATGCCGGGGTTTTTTCGCAAAAATGCAAGGTTTTCCTCAAAATCGAGGAAAACTGATATTTTGTCATTTTTGATTCGTCATAGTGTATGAAAAGTTGTGAGCCATGATTATTGCCTCGAATAGCCATTTAGCTTTTCAGGTAAAAGACCTCAAAAATTTAAAACTGGTCGTCTTGTCTACGAATTATTTGGAATTTTGATCGGTTTTTGGTATGGCTATTGTCACCGGAGCTCAACTCAATTCCCCAGATTTCTCACTACCCTTTTAATATTCCAACACAAGAAAGAAGTCCCATTTTCATAACATAAACGTGCTTGTAAAGACTTTCTTGTGCAAAAGAAAGCAACAGTAGTGCAGAAAAGAATCAACAAGTTTGAAGAAATAACATTGGTATGAAAATGTTACGAGGATGAATATTTTTTGCAAATGCGAAGGTAAAAAGACCTCCCCCCCTTTTCTAAAAACTTAAGAGTCAGGTCTCAGAATCCCTCATCAAAGCGTACAAACCGATCGGATGACAATGCTGTTACTATTTATATACATTTCCAATCATGCCAAATATAATTATGTTGGCCGTTTGCCATGTATGCAGGGCACACGATGTTTTTTCACGATGGTTTGTTTACAAATATCTGCACATGCGCATGGATATGTAAAAACATAGAAGTTACTTCAATCATTGGGCGGGAAAATTTGAACTTAAATACAGTCACGGTAACACAGTAAATAATTCATCATGGGAGGAACACGTCGATGTCTTCACAATTTGTTTATTTTTTACAAATGTCTGCACATGGTTGTTAAACTACTTCACTGTCTTCAGAAGCACTGTGACAGGATAACAAGACTGATTAATATTGTGTTGTTTGAGTCAGTATTTAGGACATTTATTGTTAATATAGCAATCAGTCAGCATTTACATCAACATATTTTTTATAGGACCGTATTTATTAATGCCACTAATTACCTCCCTTGTATAATTTTCCATTTTATAAATTGTTGCCCAAAGATTGTTCTGTTAACACTGAAATCCCCCCCAAATTGTTGTAATATTTTTTGAAAATTTTGTATGTTACTGTTTTTAACAATATCCTGGGATATTTCTACAATACCTTTTGTTTTGTTGAAATTAAAAATCATAAATTACAGTTTTATAGTGAAATTTTTGTCTTGTTATAAGAATTCATGTCTTCTCATTGAAACTGAACGTCTGTGTTAGTCAAGGACGTTAAACACCTCCCAGTTAGTTCAAAACTGATGGAGTTGAGAGCGCACATACCTCATTCATGGAACTGAGAAATAATATTCCAGATCTGGGTTATATAGAAGATAAAGCCTGCATGTGCAGGTACATCTTATCCAACTTCGTTAATGCTTTACAGTAAAAAAAAACTCCCAAACTTTTTTCAGTCTGACTTCACTTCATCTGTTTCAGATACTGAACAAATTTTAAGTATTCAAAAATTTCCTTGTGACAAGATTTAGAGAATAAACCTGTTAGACTGGGGGCATTGGTTGCAGTCAGTACAAAAACTTGCACAGCATTATTGAAAAAAATAGTATTGATATTAAAAGCAAAGAAAAGGGGTAATGTTCACAGCTAAAATTTGTAATTTTGAGTTTTCTTGTATCATGCAAATGTATCTTAGGGAGCAACCATTTGATTTTTATAGGGGGGTGGGGGGCAAGGAAGTAAGATCTGATCCTGGATATTTTTTTCACGCAATCTTTGAGCCTGACATTTTTTTCTCACTCACTGGAAGCAATTCTTTTATTTTTTTTCGGTCCAAGCCAGAAATTTTGCTTCATATATGTCATCCTGGTTATTTTTTTTTAGCGTCCTCCTGTCCTGATAATTTTTTTCACCAAATTTCTGATCCTGGATTTTTTTTCAAATTCCTCCCCCCATAAAAAATCAAATGGTCCCTCCCTTAAGAAAGAACTTTGATATTTTATCTAATGTTGGATTGTAATTTATGGTTATGTATTATTTTATACTGTCAGATAATTTAATGTGCAGTCTGTGTGCAGGCACAGGCACTGAGCCAAAAAGAAAGCAGGTACATCAGTAGCAAAGATACCTTTTAGTGCTTCAAGCACTTTGATTGAACTTTTGACTGTTAAGTTCAATTCTTCGTCAATAAATCTAATGTCTGAATAGCGCAAGGCGTGGGCTCTTGGGTTCATGTTAGTGTCGGCGGCTATTTCTCCGATCCTAGAAAAGACAAAAAAGGCCAGAGAAAATGCGGCGTAAAATAAGGAGCATTCGAACCACGAACTGCATACATGGCGTAGCGACGATATCAAATTTTTAAGCAAGCTGACTGAAATAGGGACACGGACGTCAGGTTTGAAAGGTTTTGTGATTTTAAGCCTTCGATCATTTTTCTTACTATAAAGGTATGTGTATTATCCTGATGGCAGTATAATTTATGCACAAAGCTTTCCCCGAAATGTAATTTGTAATAGTAGACGGCAAGCGATGTCCGTAATATAAAATGTCATTGGGTAGGCACAAATTATCTAATTTATAGGATTGCCTAATAGTATGAAAAGAATCAACTGTCGTTTTGTAAATTTTTCTGTTATTTTCAGCCAAAGAAGAATCTATAAGATGTTCAATCTCAGCTGTTAAATCTTCCAAATATGGTCTTGGACTATTTCTTCCCCTTCTGTCTCCGCAGCAGGAAACAACTCTCGAAATCTCAGCCATTCAGAACGACTTAGAGAATCTGCAATTTTGTTAATTTTCCCAGGAATATGAATTGTTCTTATCATAATATTGTGACAAGAAACTATACTCTCTTCGATTTTGATGACTTCCGATTCAGACGACAGATTTGTTTTCAATATTAATGTTATTCTCTTTTTTTTCAAAATCTCCCCGAAATCTGAATTGCTACAACTACAGAAAATAGTTCCAAAAATGTGATGTCAGTCAGGATGCTTTTTTTCAACTCATTCTTTGGGCCAGTTAGCCTGGGGCAATCTAACCTGAAAATATATACCGAAACCTTTATTTTGTCCTCAACACTAACTGTAAATGGGTCGATGGAATCGGCATCGATTAGGATAGGTTCTTAAAAAGATTCTACTACTGTTCAGCATGGATGGGGGAGCCCCGAGATAAAAGAGATGAGAATTTTTTATCCCTGCAAAATTTGTCAGGGTGGTCCTCTTGACACTTTGAACATTTGTGTGCGAATTCACAGCGAGTCCCATGGCTGCATTTTCCTTTGCTAAAGCCCTAACAGGCTCGAAAAGAAAAAGAATCCTTTTCGAGAGTTGGGCAGATTGTGTGTATTGAATCGTTGCACCCCTTGCTCAGACGAGTAGATATATAAACTCTTTTTTGTGTGGTGTTGACACGTAAAGAACCCACAACTCCATATCCATATTAACCCACGAGGAATGTGGAGAGCGAGATTTCCTAAGGCGGTATTGCTCCTCATAGGAGACCCAACCTAATCTGTTACCCATTGCCGCAGCAAGGCGGACAGTATGCATTTATTTCAATACTTCTTGACCCCTGTTTGGTCATTTTTGAAGCACCATGTAGATCATGAACACAGAAAACCATACGTGAATATTATTTATTGCATTTTGTTTATTTTGTACAACTGTAATTTGTCCTTTATTAATATGAAGAGTTCCACTGAGTTAGGGGTCCAGGATGAATCTGTGTCGGATTTCAAAAGGAGTGATAAATCAATAAATTCCCCGGCCCATACTTTTTCTTTCATTTTGACTGGAATATGTTCACTGATAGGATCAACAATGTTTGTTGTATAGTTTGGTGTTTGCCTAATTTGTATTAGATCCGTATCTACGGCCCCTTGGGAAATATTGCTGTTTGTCAGATTTGTTTGTAGGTTTTGGGTCGCTTGACCAGTATGTGATGGATTGACTTGGTCTGACAAATGTTATAAACTTTGAGCTGAAGCACCTTGCAAGAGACTTCTATTTACAAATTGCGCACCTGTTGGTCGGATAAAGGTTGAAAGGCCCGAGTCTGATTGGACGGCCTGGTCTAAAAGCTGAATACTAGCATTTTTTCCAGAATATTAGACACAACTGGATAAGCCTTGGTCCGAACTGGCTGGTACACTGAAGTAGCTGTATGGTCCTTAAAAATCACAGCGATCTGTGACAAATGAGGTGAGCCTTGTGATTGTGATAATGAATATCTACTAGAAGGATTTATATTACTCCCCGAGATCTCTGTGATTGACAAAGGAGCTGACAGGGACCTTTGTGATTGTTGTCGTTGAGACGTTGGACGATTCTGCTGATTTTTATTTCCCTTTGGGTTTTCTGTACGTCCTTTGTTGTTGAAATCGGCCTGGAACTGTAGACTTGTATTGTTTGTTGGTGTATTTCTGTTGTGCTGTGTAGAAAGTCCAGTTAAAATTTTGGGTCTCCCTCCAGGCTGTCTAGATGGACTATTTTTAAGTTTCCTGCAGCTCGCTGAAACCTTTGCTGCTGTCTGTGACTTATTTGCTTGTTTTCTCTTCCTTTTAGGCGGCATCATTATGAATATTTACGATTAATGCCGTTGGATTTTGAATCTTTAATTTTTTTTCGACAAAATGACGTCCGGCTAGTAGGATGCATACAGAGCGCTAATCAGGTGATACATGTACATGGAGGGAAAATGTGAAAAGCGGTGACTATTGAAAAAGTGTTCAATCTCCAAATATCTTGTTTTTTCAGGCTCGGAAAAAATTCTAAAAGAATAAATGCTTACTTGTACGTACATCCCCTTTTATTTAACCTGTTAATCGAAAAGAGATACACATTAGTAGTCCTGTGTTGAGCCCTTAAGTGTAATCCTTACCTTAAATGTAATCCGATTACACTTTAGGTTAAGGACCACCCTTTAATGTAATCCGTCCTGTCCTTGACTAGTAAAACTTTTAATTTATATCCTATCAGTTAGCCGTCAGTTTTTTTAACATATTTCGCTTTATATTCTTCTTATGTTGTGATTTGACGTGCACTTGATTATCTGTCAAAATGGCCATATGCAGAAACTAAATTTACTGTTACGTTCTTATATAACTTTTAATGGACATAAAACAGGCAATAAAGTTCGCGAATATGTTTAACCTACATTTCGCAAATTAAAGATACTCCTTAGTTTTTAAACAAAAATTGTAAAATTTAGTATTGCAAGTTTTGATAGAATCGGTTTTTGGGTCAGCACCGAGGTACTGACTACTGGATGGTTCTAACAGTCCACCAGCAGAGGCATCTACCCATTTGTTAAATCAAAGAAGCCCATATCAACAAGTTATGAACAGCCAACGAGAACAACCCCCGTTTACTCGGGCATTAGACCTACTTCGACTCGTCGTCAGGGGTGATACCAATAGTTGGCGAATTACCCTATAGGCTACAGGAGCGCGAGGGCAGTCAGCTAGAATGTCAGGCAAAACGTACCATTTTCGCCATTCACGGAATTTTGCAATTTCATATCTGAAATGTGCACATTAAAGAACGAATCCTCCGTAACTGTTGACTAAGATATTCAAATCACGAAGAAGCCAATTACTCAGCCTACTCAGCAGCAATCTTTGAGTAGACCTAGAATCACCACACGCACCACGCAAGACTGAAATAGACAGAAATGCAGATGCAACATCCGGTAAAGAAAGTTTAGATATCTGTATTCTACATAAGGTGAAACGCCCATTAAATGAGTGCAAGGGTTGCAAAGCCAAAGCCCTAGAGGAACGGAAGAAATTGCTCAAGGAAAACAACGTATGCTACAATAGTTCTAGTCAACAGCTAAAATCAGCCGTAATTGCTCTCCACGAAGTTAATTGCTAGGACTGTGGAAGCGAATCGTATCCTTCTGTATTACATGTTTCGAAATCTAAGATGTCGACTGTTCATCTCCGTTCACCTTTGCAAAAGCATGGTGGAAGTCATAAGTCCCAGATAAGTCGACGGATACAGACACAGTCAGCAGTAAGTGTACCGAAATATCTGGAGTTATGTACAGTGGCATGTCATGTGCCAAGATATTGCCAGTGAATGTATACCACAAGGACAAGTCCTACAAGGTTGTCAAGTTATACGCCATGATTAATAAACAAGTAAACAGGTCTTTAGCTTCTTCAGAGTTCTTCAGCTTGTTCGATATACAAGAGCAACCTGTAAACTACAGCTTGTCAGCATGTTCGGTAAAAGTCTGGCCTCAGGTCAGCAGGGCAGGAACTTCATCGTAGAATCACTGGACGGCACTGCGCATTTGATCTACCACCACTCCTTGAATGTGATAATATTCCCAACAATTGGGGTGAAATCCCAAAACCGGAAGAAACACAGAACCACTCACACTTGAGAGACATTGCTTGCCAGCTACAGCCAATTGATGACAAATACAAGATAATGTTGTTGATTGGACGGGATCTTCTCATAGCACACCAGGTGCTCGATCAGCGGACAGATCCAAATGTTGGAAATGCACCATTCGCTCAACGACTAAATTTTGGATAAGTAGTTGTTGGAGGAACCAGTCCGGCCATGCTATACCCTATTACAAAGCTAAATGTCAAACTCACATTTGTAGCTAGGGACGGGGCAAAAGTCACAATTGCGGCAGACAAAGATGAAGTAAGAGGCCAGTATTTCAAAGCAAGTAAGGGTATTTCTACACACACAGTAGTCAAAAGGCCAGGGCGTTACGGTACACAAACCCAAGACGAGGTTCAAAACGTGGTAACACCCTGGAACGACGCATGGCAGCTTGGTATCACACCAGAACAAGGAGGTCCAACGCAATCGAGCAACGATCCAACGAAGGCTAAGCAGACAAGACTCGTAAAGAAGGCACCACCTGCGTACAAGGTTTTACGTGCAAAACAACCCCTTTGACAGAAACAATTTTTGAACGTTCATGCACGAACGTTCAAAGACGATCCGCTGCCACTAACGATGAATTTGGACAACGTTGAGAAACACACGTCTCAAGAAAATGCAGAAAAATCCGCAACAGCTCTTGAAAAATCAGAGAATAGCCGGAAACACTGTACCCCGGAACAGTGCAACTACTTTCCCATAGAGTGAACCCTTAGGCTCTTGCACGAGATTGAGTCCGGATTGTGAAATTGATCAAAACGAGTGGCTACTCGTACCCAAACAGCTCTTGGCTGCGAAGCAGACATTCTCAGAAGACCATGTTCTAGTTAATCAAGAGATGGACAAAGAGATCAGACCCGTGGTCAGAACTGCCAAAAAAAATAGCCCGTCACCTGCTGCCGCCACACTAGGCCTGATTAAAACTGTCCATGCTGCAGAAGCGAAATATGGTAATTCGTAACCCGTGATTTCTACGTCGATGTCAGATTAATTTCCTGCTCCTGCCCAAACGATGAACAGGCTACCCGATATTCCTACGTACATTTCGGGTTAATATCCTGTCCCTATCCAACAGAGGAACAGACTATTAAACGTTTTCAGGATACACTGGGCCCTTGAATTCGGGAATCGTTGACTTCACATATTTGCCTCAAATATACAGTCCCGAAATTATGGAAACATTCACTTGCTGCGAGTGATCTCGCTTCAATATTTAAGGAATTAGACTTGAAGGCTGATGATAAACCAATAATTCATAGAGGGATACTTCCAACCATCAACAGGAGTTACGATCCACTAGAACTCCTTGATCCCGTTATCATACGCCGGAAACTTTTCTTTCGAGATTTAATCCAAGAGACAATAAACTGGGACCAGCCCGTCTTAAAGAATTTGATCCATGAATGGGAAACGTGGAGAAATTCTCTTAAGGTAGATAGACACTGTTGTAATGCGCAATTCAATCGCTCATTAAAAAAAGAGTCGGATACGATGTTGGTTTGATTTTTGGGTCGGAACAGTAATTTGACGTCATAATTGAATGACAAATATGAAACGTCATACTTCGTTTAGTTTGCCGCGAATTAACTCCTTTTCCCGTAAATAATGTTTAATCCGGAAACTTTGTAAAATATATCCGTTAAAACCATGGTGACATATACATTTCTTGATTGTAACCAATAAATTACACCAAAAGTATCTGTTCACAAAAATACATCAAATTTTCATTGTTAAAAGTTGATATTTATTAATCTAAAATTGCCTTTCCATATTTTTCCGTGCATTCTTTGTAAATTTAGGTGTAAAATGGCTAAGAATGAACAAACTTTGATCTCAATTCTAGAAAAAGCAAGCATGGTGACCTATATTTTGGGTAAGTATAGATTGGTGCTTCAATTGTGCCGACTTACAACAAAATCTCATGGATATGAATATTACTGTCTATCTACCTTAAATGTATTTTAGATCAGAACAGAGACAAAAGAACAGTTTAAGCAACGCGTCTCTATAGCATGAAGAGCCTGTGATAAAACAGGTGTCCGCCCAACAAGAAGGGACGTACCTTACAACACTAGCTGTTGGGGACTCTAGTGAAGCTAGTTTTAGCACCGGGGACAACCGAAGTCAAACTTGAATCAGTTTGCGAACTGTATGGAACTCAACACATAATAGAGACTAAAAAGTCTATTGACACAGGTTCCGAGTCAGAACTTGTATGTAATATGACACCGAAGGAATACACAGTAATTGACCGTTGAAAAGCTCCCATAGTATATGAGCTTGGGGAATCTGCTATGTTACGCCTTCAATAAGAGATCCAGGACAAAACAGTTATTTTGATGGTTGACACTGCGTCGGAAGTGACTGTCGCAGCGGAAAGTGCATATCAATTACTTGAACAAAAACCGCCTATTAGACGGTACATTAACATGCATGGAGCTGGGAAAGACATGTATATCAAAGCATTTGTTACAGGACCCGTTGTAATACAAAAGGGAAAATGGGGCATAGAAGACCTCTATGTCGCCCCAATTTAAGACGATTTGATACTAGGTCGGGACTTTTTGATAAATGCAAAAGTCATACAGATCTGTGTCAATGGAGAAGCTCTAAATATGAGCTACGGGCTACATGACCCGGGCCTAATGATACCAAAAATACCCAGGATTTGTCGGGTTAACAATACCACCAACTCCCCCGGCAAAGAAGCGGGAATTCTTTAAAACATTTGGTGTCATCTCGAAAACATACCAGGGATCTGATGAATACATTAGAAAAGCAGAAGTAAGATTTATTGTCGATGGAAAATCGACAACATACCTTCGTCCGATCACGGACATGTTTTTTCTTATTGAAGAAAACTGTACATAATGTATATATAGTACCAATGGATACTACTGTTTGATGGATTTAACAGTTCATTTATTTCGTATTTTGTTCTATGATAAAAGTTAAATATAGAAATTGTAGTAATATCCCCGGTTTATCAGGCCGGGAGTGTAATGGAACAGCTGTTCCAATTCTTATATTTTCTGTTATTTCCCTGGGTCTCGTATGGACGGATTAATTTCCTGCCCCTATCCAATTTTCCTCTTTTCCAGTGTCAATCAGGAATTATGCCCCAAATTATTTCTTTATTTTTGAGTTGATTGACTTGTTCTCGTCTTGATATGGCTAAGATGCTGCTTACTGGACGTTGAGCTCTAATTATTTAATCAATCATTTTGAGAAGTCGCAATGATTGTACATGGTGTTAGATATGGCAATAGCAACAAATCTTTTTTTACCTGTGTACTGACGACAGACGCACATACAACGACAAAGATTTACTCACTTTTTGGCTTCTTAGAAAAAATCGCTAGCTGTAGCAGACATTGGTTATAGACTATTTCTCTGTACCTTTTATTGCATGTTATTGTCTTGTTAGACATAAATATGGTAAAACTATTGTCAATTTACCCCAAAATTATTGATATTGTATATTTTGTGTCAATCGTCACGTAATGGTGGAATACAATATCGCAAGTCACAATCACCCTCTTGCCTTGTTTTTGTTTTGGTGCCTGAACAAGAAACTAGGCTTAAGCTGGCTGGGTCCGGTCCAGCACAAGTTTGAAGCTGGCTCGTATTGCTCTCGTCAAAGCTTTTCATACGTACAATAAATACCTACTCGTATATGTAGTATCTGGGTGACCATGACTTGAACCAGTCCGTAAAGCGCTGTAGATCGATGGTTTTGTTTGATTGTTGAAAATCAATTTATGACATTTTTTAAACTACTTTTTGGCAATGGGAGCAGATTGTTTAAGGGGACGACCATGAGATTTTCGGGGGAGGGGGCTTGAGCGATTTTTCAAATACATAATTGAATTTTGGTGCGAGTGAAATGATGTAATCTAATCCTATTTGTCATGGAAAAAACAATTGAATTATGATTTAAAAAAAAAACAACATTTTTATTGATTCAAATTGGCTCAGCAGTTTTCCCATAGGATCCAGTGTTAAATCTATGATCTCTGCTGGCAGCCATCTTTGGATAATGCTCTAACGCAAAAGAAAAAAAACAAATTTTTGCAGGGGACCACCTTAGTTAAGACTACTGTGTCTAAGTTTAATCCCAGTTAGCTCATCAGTTTCAGAGGAGATGATCTTTGAATGTGTTTAAACAAAAAGATCTAATGTTAAATGAATTACTAGTACTAAATGAATACCGAAACAATATTGGAAAATCATTATCCCTTCTGGTGGCCATTTTTGATATAGCACTGACCTGAAAACACTTTTGTAACACGGTACTACCTACAGGTTATTGTGGTCAAGTTTGGTTCCAATTGGCTCTGCAGTTTCAGAGGAGGAAATCTGGTGTGGTCCAATGTTAAAACTATGTTCTGCTGGCAACCATCTTGGATATATTGAGGACCTGAAAAACACGTTTTTGCACGGAACTATCTAAGGACTATTTTGGCCAAGTTTGGTTCAAATTGGTCCAGTAGTTTTAGAGGAAAAGTTCTTTCAATGACAAGTTTATGTCAGATGGACCACGGACGCAAAGTCATACCCAGCGGAGCTGATAAGAAATCTCTGTCATATTGATGACCGTAAAATAGAAAAGGAAGAAAGTTTCTTTTCTTCTCCATATTTTCCATCAGAATATTTCTGTACAACCTGAGTCATGGGCTGACTTAGAGACCTCTTTTTTGTAAATACAAAAAAAAACCTAAGTTGCATAATCTACGGTAAATATTCCTGTTATGTAGACATGTTTCCCTGATTTACCTCTCATCAGAAGCATTGAATTCAAATAATATAGAAAGCCATAACCCAAAAGTGGTCAGAAAAGGTAGTTACTAGAAATATTAAAAATGGAGGCCAAATCAAATACCAGGGGCATTCACCGAGTGCAATACACAGAATGAAGTAGTAGTACCAGTATATTTCAATAAAGGCAAGGTTGAATTTTCGTGTTAGAAAATATGCTAAATTTCATATCAGAATCGAAATAAACCATTTTAACTTATATTTAAATGTAATTTGAACTCGGGATAAAATATTTGAAAAAAA
>MJUU01023283.1:0-22598 GCA_002080025.1 Modiolus philippinarum
AATTTAGCAATTTTATCACTTATCAGGTTTTTATAATATTCAGTTTCAGAATTTTGAATTTTGAATTTTAGATTTCAATTTAAGTGTTTGTTTGTATGAATTATAAGTTAATCGTTCAATGCATCTTTCAAAGATTTTTTTTAAATATAGAATATCAACCACTTATCTATGTACAAAAAGAAAATGTCACCGATGCAAGAATTCCACTATACTATCAATCATAAAGCTTTATCGAGCCCCAGAAAGAATTTTAAAACATATTAACCCATGTGGTACCTGACTTCGAAGAAATGAGAAGTATATCAGATTTTTTAGCTAACTTGCTGAAAGAAAAACATTTGATATATCGAAAACAATATGCTTAACAAGAAACGTAATATGTATTAAACAATGTTTAAGGAAAACTGATTTTATTATAAAGATAGCGGGGAATGATAGAGTTTTCTCAGTCAAATAAATCTCGTATTGTCACCGGTGTGACTTCACAATATCTCGTCAATTTCATCGTCAACTAAACAATCGGCGCATTTGTAAGCCACAATAGAATCCTGTCAAATAAGTTCCAAATGGAACAAATGTTATTAATAATATATTAGATTTATTCCGTCTGGAGATTTTTTCATCATGTGAGCAGTAAATACTTTCTGACTTTTACACCCTACTCAGTGCATTTCAAGTATATAATTAATTACGACTAGTATACTATCTCATGTACGGGACACAAACTAACCCCTCTGATTTGGAGTTTTATGGTAAATGTTTCAAACAAATACCTCCTTTTTAAGACCTGAAAGTCCTATTTAACATAGAACTTTACTTATCGTTGTACCTAACAAAATTTTGATAAGAGTTTATCAATATACAAATGCGGTCAACTTCTTCTTTATAAACCGAATTCAGGGTAAATCCCTAAAATTCTTGGAAATCCGATTAGTCAATTTTATAGAGATTGATACATGGCCTTTTCCATATCAGCACGGTAATCATCCCGAGATTCCCATATCAGCCCGAGGAGCTAGTCGAGGGCTGATATTGGTCGAGGGATGGTAACTGTGCTGATATGGAAAAGGTCATGTCTTTATCTGTTTATTATATACTTCCATGTAGGAGTTATCACCACACCCGGGGTAAAATAGCCATATCACCGGGCTGATATGGATATTTCAGAACGAGGTGTCTGATATGGCCATATCAGACTGGGTATATGATATGGACTGTTAACTTCCGGCTATATTACATATGCAAAACATAACATATCTTCGATAAGTATGTAATAAAATGCATTAAAGCAAATGTTCTTCTCTATTATGTAAAAACAACAAAACATTCAAACAAATCAAGTGATTACTAAATCCTACAAATTTCCAGCAGGGTCCTTTATTAAAAACTGAGGACAGGAGACACTTGATTACTTGCTCTATAACATGTATATTGCTAAACATTGAATTTTCATTAATTGTTATGTGAATTTGTTTAGATGTTGTTTAGATTGTCCTGGTATTGGGTGAAATTGTACTGACATAAAGTTAAGGTAACATGATTTTATTGACAAATAAAGTTCATCATCAAATAGAATCATAGTTACTCAGCAAACAACTTTCAATTGTCATTTAAGACAGGCCTCCTTTCGATTTCACATAATAAAGAACTCCCAGTGTTTCATTCTAAAATCGTCCAATGTCCAAATTGTCATTAGAAATCTTCCAATTGACCCCATAATGCATTGTTAAACATAAATTATAATGAAAACAATGACAACCATGACGACCAGCCATATGAAAATCCCCAATAACAATTATGAGCGATGTCACAACAGTCCTTACGCTGAAACAAACGACGTCATAATATATTTTGTGCACGAAAACGTCAGTAAATCTTATTTTATGGCTGCAATTACCGTGTACACTATAAGTCCGTCCAGATTATTTCATGTGATGTAAGAATCGAAATAATTAATTTTCGCCGGTGGTTTGTAGTCGATTTACATATGGGTGTCCATTATTTTCGTTTATTACATACTTAGTAGAAATAAAAGCGTTTTTGCATGATCAATATGACCGGAAGTAAACTGTCCATATTTTCACACCCAAGGAAAATAATAGGTTATTTTATGCTCCTCGTGCAAAATAAACGACTTCCGGTCCATATTGGCCTTGGCAAATAAACGACTTCAGGTCCATATCGGCCTGGCATTTCTAAACGTCGGAAGTATGTAATAAAAAGTTTAATACATATGCATTTCCATATTGAGCTGTTTATCATCCCTCGACCCATATTGCACTCGACTACGTCTCGGGCCAATATGGGTGTCTCGGGATGATTACTTTCCTATAGACGTTGCTAATTAATGGGATCTAGCCATTTGTATCAAAAAAGGAATTGAAGCCCCAGCTGGTCGACTAGGAATAAACGATCTCCCCATCAGTTCACAGGTCATCCAAGTCGGAGAATATATATACGTCTCTGTCCAAGTTAAATAACGTTTGACACCATATTGTTATTTATCTGGTGGTTGTCAACATCATTGAATTATTGAGTAATGTCAAAGTTAAGCATAACTTGAAATCATTTCAGGACAGCTATAAAAAAATCGCAGCACCAATACTCAAAATATAAATGCATGTTTGTGCTACATCCAGAGTTATATTGCTGAAATCTACAACAATGGACTGCAAATAAACGTTATTAAAATCGGATTTATTTAGAAAAACAAATTTGATTATAGAAAAAGAATTTCGTAAAATTAAGAATTTGATTTGGTCCCATTGTATACTCATAGGGTCGATATAATAAATATGTCTCCCTTACTTTCAAATGGTGTGATGCTGTGACTAATTCATTGTTTGTTTCTATATCTATACTGACAATTCCTTAGTAAAATGATGACAAAATGCTCCACTGTGTATGAATATTTGTATGTATCCTTTCAAAATGACGAAGAAAAGGACGAATAACAACAATGAAAGCGTTGTTCCATGATTGCTGTGTTTTACCATATATTTGTAGATACTTTGTCTAATGTACATTAAATCCATATCCCTTTATTGCTGATTGTTTTTGTATAACATAGATGCCGGCAAAAGATATTTACGACACAAACAGTGAATTGGAACAGGTTCTAATTTCTAAAATGAATAATATCAAGTGCCTACACCAAAATAATCCAATAAGGCACGGACCATTTGATTTTCAGGGAGTGGTCCCTTTTTTTTTTAATTTCTCATCCTGATTTTTGCTAAACTAAATTCTCCGACCAGCACCTTGATTAAAAAGAAAATAATAGTCTGATCAGTGTTTCATCCTGTCCATTAAAAAAAGCCTTGCTCGACAATTTTCCTCTCATAAAAAGTTTCCTTTTTTCTATTTTATGATCATTGCTATGCTACCCAACAACAACTGCTCCATATCATTACAACTCATAATGAGATCGCAGGAAATTTTTGATATGTAAACTGTATAAGCCTTGCATCATTCGTCACCTTTTGTGTAAAGTTTAAACCAAGTCATAAAATCCATGCAAGAAAGACCACAATTATGCATAAAAATATTAAAATGGATAAAAACAATAATTAGTTTGGTAAAACTTCGAGTTTAATCAATACAAACAGAATATTAATTCTAAGTACAAATTATAAATCAAATTAATTTTAAAAAAAATCAAGGATTATACATCTTATATTTTTACCATAAATTCATGTTTTATTTTCATAAACGTTACAATTATTTATTTTGCTTTAAAACGAATATTTATCATTATTATGAAATTATATTGCTATACATATATTTGTTATCATTATAATAAAACCATTTTATTTGTCACGTTAATTTTTTATTTAGAGGATAAAAAAATACAACATTATGGCTAAACTCTGAAAATTTGCATTGTACATTAATACATGTATTTAATGGCCCCTTGATAAATAGATTTATGTAATTAGCCCATGGCTCTTTAATATAGGTGATTCATTTAATTTCCAATCTCTAGATAAGTCCCAAGTTCAAGTCCTTTCCGTATTTGATTCTTTCCTTCTCAAGTTACCCATGTGCAAGAGAAATTAATGACCAATAAAGTATGGCTGAACCATGAGCGGTTCAGCCAATAAACTTTTTTCTGTGTCTCTTTATTGCAGTAATCAAGTTAAGTTAAGTTAATTTGATAAAGATTCAGATAACCTGATTTCTTGGAAGGCAACATGTATTACGGGACTTTCGAGATAGGAACTCTCGTGTAATTGAAGGTTTAAACGATCGCCTCGAATACCAGTTAGAAGGAATACTGAATCTCTAAACTTATTGAAATAAATATATACCACATAAAAAAAAATTGAAATTGAAGTGCATTTAAAATTTTAGTTTTATGACAATTCTTAAACTAAATTTTAATTGACGAAAACAGATTAACCTGAAGCGTCACAAATCGATTAAACATACCCTTAGCTCAACAGTGTTCCTTATTTAGTAATCCCCTCTCAACGTATTGATTTTTACATATAAAAATATATCTGTTGTCTGAGTGAACACGATTCAAAAGTCCAGCATGTCTAGTTTATGTAATTTGTAAAAAGTCATCTTATTTATAGCTCCGACCTGAAAAAGGGGATCGCCTGTTTTTGTAACAATGCTTTTGATCCAATGAGCAAAGTAGTTTGAGAGGAAAGGATATTTGAAAGTGCTTTTTTTTCTTAGGGTCCAATGTTATTATTATTCCTCGCCAGCGGATATCTCTGATGAAGCCGGAAAAACAAACAATTTTCATGCAGGGGAAAACCAAGGGACCATTATGGCCAAAATTATTTCCATTTTGCTCAGTAGTTTCAAAGGAGATCTTTGAATGTGCTTTCCATTAGGGTCCAATGTTAAAACTATATTACCCGTTGGAGATTATCCTAGATAAAGTTTGGACGTCAAAACACATTTTCTGCAAGAAATCAACATGGACTATTTGGACTAAGATGTGTTCTAATTGGTTCAGTAGTTTCTGGTTATGGTTCAATGATGAAACGATATTCCCGCAGGCGACCATCTTTGATATATTGGACCTGAAAAACGCTTTTTTGGAAGGAGAGATTCTAACGACGGTTGTGGTGAAGTTTGGTTTCCACTGACCCAGTAATTGTCTTTGAATGAAAAGTTAAGGTCGAACGGAGGGACGAAAGATCCGACGTGATAGCAAAAGCTCACTCAAAGAATTTGTATTCTACTTTTAAACTAGATAAATCATTAAAGTATATAACTTTTTACATCATTGGGCATCGATAGCTGTACAGGTTTGGAAATAAATGTACCACATATTGAAAGTAGTGTAGATATCAACTGATTTGTAAAGAAAGAGTTCAGAATACTAAATTGGAGATATCATATAGTTTTGTAAGTTAGATAATAAGTAAAAATAAAAAAATCACTACTTTAACATTAAAACAGAAAATAAGTCATTATAACTTGCACGAAAATTGTCAATGATCATTTGCACTAAAATAATTATGTTCAGACAATTCTACCTTTCATTAAACATGTTACAGGACATGTATTTGTGTTTAGGACAATGGTATTTCAAGTCTTCAAGACTTAGTATAACGAACGGATAAATATGGCTTTGTTGCTTTAAAAAGCAATAAAATATTGTCAGTATTTTCATATCTTTTTATTTAGGTAGACTTTATCTTAGTAACATATTTACTGTGAATACTGTGATAATTTTACAATAGCTGCCGTGATTACACTAGTTTGTGGGAATATCATTATAACAGTCTGGTATAATGTAATTACAATCAAGATAGTTTGGATCGTCTTTTTTATTTTCATTATTACTGACCCCAATTGATTTTGGGTTTTGAGGATAAGAACAATGACTTCGAAAATCTATTTCTATTATGTCATCTTGATGTTTACTCCAAACATGTATTTCTATATTGTCTTGCTGTTTACTTTCGACATGTATTTCTGTTTTTTCGTCTTGATATTTATTTTCAATTTGTTTTTCTATTTTGTCGTCTTGATGTTTAGTTTTGTTTTTCCTCTTTTACTTCCTGCACAGAAGAAAACACACGATACACTTACATCCCAATACTGAACCTACACAGAGCAGAATGCAGACTACCATTCCAGCTATAACACCTGCACTCAAACTTTTACCGTTTGACCTCTGGTTTGTGTCTGATCCATCTGCAAAAAGGTAGAAATATGATGATTTTTATCCTGCACTTGACATCGGAATTTGGAGAAAATTGTAATTGGCTTTATTCTCTTGCAGCGCAAACTCTTCTTACACTTTGACCTCAGAAAAAACCCGAAATTATACCTTAATTTAGATCGTCAAGATAGCCACTTTGCTTTCCCATTTTTTCATATCGATTAATGTTGATTTTCGATTTATGACATGAATTGCCCTGAAATTTTATGAAAATGTCAGGCGCTAATATTCAATTTTATTATATACCAAATTTATTCTATATAATATAAAACATTATTCTGAGTTCTAATGCTATGAATTCGAAGTGGATTGAAATAGTAGTGCATTGCATGATATTCTCAAACACAAGTTATGTATGTTGTAGTCTGCTCTGGAACACTATTTGTTACACGTAATCAGACTTTCATATGATTTCGACGTTTTTTTTTCTTTTCTTTTTTTTAGCATTTCACAAGCGGTTCAACATTTGGAACGGCTGACTTTTGCAACAACTTTTCGACTCATAATTTCAACATAAAGTTTGAGATGTATGTCTAATTTTGTAATGTTTTTCAGTGCAAATAATTGAATATAAAACTATCGACTGTAGTTTCACGCATAATACAGTTTGAGATGTATGTCTAATTTTGTATTGTTTTTCAATGCAAATACTTGAATATAAAATTATCGACTTTAGTTTCACGCATTTTAATTCTTGGGACACCATATATTGAGGTTGTAAAATAGTTGTTTCAACAGTTTCATGTCCCATGATGTTCAGTTACATAAATATCAAAGACAGGTACAGGTAATAGGCAAAATTTACTTCAAACGTGATGTCAACGGAAATCATGTCCTTAGCTAGCTGTCAGTAACTGCGAGCATTTGTCCGGACAGTACCTGTGTGTATTGTTTTCATGTTTTATGTAATTCATTGTAAGGGTACTCGTCTTGATAAGTTGGACTTTTTTCTAGTTTGATTTTTACGGTGAGTCTTTTTGTGTATTTATTTTTTAGCCATTCACCACACATAGGGGGAGGGTTTGGATCCAAGAAAACGAGTTTAACCCCACCGCAATTTATTGCGCCTGTCCCAAGTCAGGAATATGTTGGTGACTGGCTTGTCCGTGTCTTCTTATGAAATTTAAGTTTCTTGATATTTGGGTTATTGGATGTGGTTTGTTTCCATTGATTTATTCACTTTTTACCCTTTTTGGGGCCATTTAGGGCTTGCTATATGGTGTGAGGTTCCTCACTGTGTTGAAGACCGTACGGTGACCCCTAGATGCTTTGTTTTGGGTCGTTTTAATCTGGATATGGGATGTTGTCTCCTTGACATTTACCCCATTTCTTTTCTTTTTCATATGTACAAAATTAAACGAGATATTTCAGATTGACAGAGAAGATTTTTCCTAGCCATATGAAAATCGAAGCGTAAGACCTTTAACATTCGATCACATATTTTTTTCTTCTTAAAAATTGCTGAAAAGGTCATATTCCCGAACTTCATCGCTAAAGTTCACATACAAAGTCATTACATGTTTTATGGTAAGACAATAATGCATGCAAAGAAAAAATTCTACAATAGACTTTATCTATGTGCCTTTTAAACTCGAAGTTCAAACAGAAGCTACATATGCGCCAATTTCAAAATATATCAATTATGAATTGCAATTTGTTCTACAAATTCTCAATTTACATTTTGGTTTGACATTAGTGAGTCGAAGTAATTAAAAAAAGTAATAAAGGGTAAGACCAAACATAGGTTTTTTGCAATGAAACCTGCTTGACGATTTCCTCTTGTTAAGAAAACTGTTAAGTCACATCATTCTAATTAAAAATGAATATGTATGTTTAAACGACCATTATTTCTACCTACATCGACAAAAAATACCGAAGCAAAAATGGTGAAAGGGAAAATTCCAAAATCCAAAATTAAAAATCGCGGCTATTCATATTCAACACAAATTGAGACAGCATGACAAGAACAAAACAATTAAACAAAAATTAACTAGAACGCCACTAGCAGTGTGAATCTCTACAAAAACTGAGGTATCATCAAGTGCTCCGGAATGGTAACCATGAATTGCCCCACGTGTTTCCATGAAAGTCCGGTATTGTCACAGTTGGTGTTTGTCTGTCAGGTAATAAACTCTGGATCTACCCAAAGATAGCTATTCTCATTTGTGAAATAGAAACATTGCAACAGTCTGTCAAATCGTGTTGACGACCGTAAAACTTCTGTAGTGACAATTTCAACAGTGTCTTAACATACCCTTGATGAGTAAGTTTTTGAGACAGCAATTTCGCTCCGTTGACAAAATCGCTGCATAAACTACAGGCACGGCAATAGCAAATACATTGTGAAATGAAGAAGCATATACCGAAGATATGGGAATATTACTGCTCAAAAAACGTAAAGATCAATATTGAAAAGTCGAAATCATCACGCTTGTCGTAAAGTTTTGTTTGCAGTTGTCAAT
Organism: Modiolus philippinarum; assembly: GCA_002080025.1. Taxonomy (NCBI): domain Eukaryota; kingdom Metazoa; phylum Mollusca; class Bivalvia; order Mytilida; family Modiolidae; genus Modiolus; species Modiolus philippinarum. Next base: position 8,653 of record MJUU01023283.1, read on the forward strand.
GTAGAGGTTAAGTCCAGGTATAATGCAAATGATAATTGAGTGAGAGCCGAATCGCCAGTCTAAAAATTAATCAAAGAACAACTTCTGCAACATCGGAAACAGCAAGAATCAAAGACCTCACATGAGTACGACCTAGAAAAGGAAAATGAAGACACACAAACAATAAAATCCATGGGTTAGATCAAAGTAATCATAAGATCATGACCAGCCATGATGAACATGTCAAATCCGTAAGTAAAGTTAAATGTAGTAAAGGAAACACCTGTATATCTTTCAGATAAGGAATACTGTGTTATTAAACAAATTTATCCCTACATAACAGTTTTGTCTAAGATTAGGCAAAGAGAAATATACCAATGTGTAGAACGGCATTAGATAATTTTTTTTTGACAGATCACCTATTATTTTTTTTTAGTCCACTTCCGGCTATACCCGAGGAGGACTTAAGGTTTGATTGGTCCATACGTCCATTCTTACGTCAGTCTCGCATCAGTGTTAAGCACTTTCTTTAAATCGTTGCTGGTTTTGACCTAATATTTGTTATCTGAGGCCACTTCTATGAGTTACAAATCAACTTTGAGTTTGGTTCTGATCTACTGATTTTTGATAGAGGATAGTAGAAGGGGGTAGAAAGCTACACATTTAACATGCACGACATTAGTATCATATTACTGTCATAATATGCCGAGGTGAACAAAGTATTCCCTTAAGGGGACTCCAATGGCGATACACAGAAAAAGATTGTTTCAAGTAATTTTCTTGGCCCTGGTTTTTGCCTACATTCTTCACGAAATCAAGCACATCGGATAGAAAAAGGAAACTCGCTTTGCATGTACCAATGCACTCCAATTTTAAATTATTATAGTTTATCTTTTTTCCTTATTTAATGAACAAGCTTAGTATAATAATTGTAAAATTTTCTTTTCATTAATGAGGGTAATAACAAAATTACCGACCCGAAATGTCAAGAACCGAAACCGTTATGTGTTAGGGTTGACATTTTATGTATCTTATTACGAAAGCGTATTGATGCCACATGAAGAAAAAAAAGAACTCATATTTATAAAATGTTATCTGATAATTATGATAACATCTCATATTTTGGAGATAATAAGTAATAATAATGAGATAATTTTCTCCTAATTATGAGATAATTATCTCATGGTTATGCGATATTTTCTCAAAATTTTGAGAAAATCATCTCATAATTATGAAATAACATCTCATAATTATAAGATAATATTTCATTATTATGAGATAATATCTCGTAATTATAAGATATTATGTCAAAATTATGAGGTATTATTTCAAAATTATGAGATAATTATCTTTTAATGTCTCAAATTTATGAGATAATTATCTCGTAATTATGACTTATTGTCTCATAATTATGAGATATTATATCATGATTATAGGATAATTATCTCATAATTATTAGATATTATCTCATAATTATGAGATGTCTTTTTTCTTAATGTGGCATCAATACGCTTCCGTATCTTATATTGATTGTATAAATTTTGTATTATTTCTGAGAACATAATTTTATATTCAATAAAGTATTCAATAACTGATATTTGTGGATTTAAATTCCATCCTCCAGTGAATATATGTCTTAGAGGTTCATTGGCTTATCAATATTCATTATTGTGTATTTTTTATTCTCTGTATTATACCTATCTCTTATATGAACAATCAAGTTCCCCCTCCTTTCTTGGTAATTTTTCATATTTGGTCATACTTAGGAGGAAATATTCCTTTGTATTCAGATTTGACAAAGTTTAGAAGTGTCAACAGCTTTTTATTTATTCAATATCAATACTTTGGCGGACACCTTGATTCTCATTTAGACTTTGTAATGTTACCTACCACAGCTAGCATTATGTAAATCATACCAGTACCAGAAGTATGTATTATCTTGACGTGGGTGGACCTTTTGTACCTCATACACGGGTAGTCTCTATCTATCTGATGTATGTTATCGCAGAATAAAAGTCATTTCAACAAAGTAGTGAGTCCACAGTATGGACGTTGCTTCAATTTAATGCTTGAATTTCCCTGGCCAACGAAGAAAGCAGAATATGCAAAAACAGCGGCAACAATTGTCAATCGCCATTGTCCTGACTTGTTACAGGAATTTCCAAGAAATAGCGGGTAAAACAGATTTTATTGCACTCTAACACCCCTTCCTTTTCTTTGTATTAGTGTCAAATAGCGATTTAACAGCAATTGCTATTGAAAAGTCGTGCACAGCGGAAAGAAATGTTCATCTCAGTTCTAATATAAAAAAAAGAATTTTGAATCACTGTTCGGATCAAAGCTTCAAATTTTTCCACAAATGACTTATAACTATTTAAAAGCTTTTTAATCAACCTATGAGACACAATTTTTTGCAGCCCTGATTTATAATGCTGTCGTAGAAGAACTATGCATTACAGATTCAGAATAATTTGTCATTTTTGTAGTTTCTGTATGGAGACAAAGCAAGTATTTTTTTTTATGAATTTTACATTACAAGAATTATGGTTAGAGTTTTAGCAAATTCAGAACTATTATCCTTTTGCTGAAAACTGTTTTTCTATTAATTGTTTCTGCTTCGTGGAAAAATTTGTATATATATATTCGTTTAGGAACATAATCTCAATGATCTCTTCAATTAAAACAATATATTATATCTATACTCGAAATGTTGTCAGTTGTTTTTTTGTACAAGTCCCCCCCCCACTACAGGTCGTCAGTCTATGGAGAGTAAATTTCAAACTCTTAACGTTCTATTTGAATTACAGTAGGTGGGATATGTTTGTGTTAGCTAGTTCGTATTTGCAAGAACTGATTCAGAAGGTTACAGTTCTTAGTTCCTTTGCAGTATACTTGTTGTAGCGTAGGTGGTTGAAAATTTATTTGACAACCGAATTTATGCCCTTGTCAAACTACGCCACGACCATGAAGACCTTACTACGACCTAACAAATTTTAAGGGAATGGAGACGTCGTGTTCTATTCGGCATGATTTTGATATTTCGACGATGTTTCCAAGTCCGCTTTCACAGTACGAGCCGACCACGATGTCATTAAGACCCAGCCATGACTTCACTACGAGCATACACGACTATCTCGACGGCATCACGACCTTACTACGCTGCCCTCACGACGAATGCACGATCCCATCACGACCTTACTGTGATTCTGCAACGATTTCAACACGATCTTGACTCCAGTTGATGTATCTCAGAAATGTATTGATGTCATCTGAGTTCGTATTTAGGTCTTTTATATCGTAATGAAATCGCCCTGTGACCTTGACATAAACGTAGAACATTCCTAGTTGGAATGGTTGTAATGAAATTTTACATGTTCAATGCTAATTAGTATTTGAGTTTTTCATGTACTTACCTGTCTGCCTATATGAAAGCAAAAATCCATACATTGAATTTGTACTGTCTGACGTAAACACCACCGTTATTGAATTCCCTGTGCTTGTGTAGTTCTTGCCTGGATTCCAGTCATTTTGTTTGTTATCCGAACAACCTTTGTCCATCGTTGTACCTAGAAGTAAACAACCTAACTTTTTTTTAATTAGCAAAGATATACTTTACTCACAAAGAAGTAATGCATGTTTTAGATAAAGAACGAAGGTAACAATAGAACAGGTCCGCTTATATGACGACCTTCAGTCGCTTTGTATCAAAACCCGTGGAAAAATAATATTTACTTATGAGTAACTTCATAAACAAATGACGGTACTTTCAATAACGTCATAAATAGTTTTACATCAGTTTTTGCAACGTCGCAGACTAATAAACGGCGTAAAATGGCGTTTCATCCATGCGTACTAGGAGGAATTTTCCTAATCGTAACCTTAAGAGTGTCCTATTAGAATCGAAATAATTAACAGTAGCTATACATTTATATTATTTTTACCACGGGCTTGCACTTTATGGCAATATTTTACCCCTTGCTGGTCGCTCGGGGTAAAACATTCACCATAAAGTGCAAGCCCGTGGAAAAAATAATATAAATATATGGCTACTGTTAATTATTCAATTTTCTTACAACCGTTATTCCGCTAGATACCGAGTCAATGTCCGAGGCGTAGCCGAAGACATTTGACTTGATTACGAGTGCAGAAAAACTAGTCGATAATGGTTCTTGAGCGCCTTGTTTTCTCCATTATTTTCGTTCTGTTTCTAGCTTGTTCGATAGTAATAATCATTTATATTAAACTGTTTTCAAACTCAATTGATATGTCAGTACCCACAACAAGTATAAATATCTTAAAAACCTGATATATGGCGTAATCGATATAAGGGTTGGAAAAAATGTATGTCACTACTCTTGTGATGTGAGTGCGATCCCAGCTGCAGTAAGGATTTCGCCATCTTATTTTTAACGTAATACAAAGAAGGAATAAAACTGTTAGTTAGCATTAATTATTCAGTGTTTTCAGGATTGCTGGACATCTACTTATCTACTTCCTGTTTACCGACTTAGGTAATTTTCGAGATGTTTTGTCAATCGTAGAAAATTTTCGTAACAGTGTTCTCGGTAACTACTCATCACTGCAACTTGAAATTTTGTATGCAACTTCCTACATCCATAAAACTAAACCCTACCCCAACAAATTAACTCTAAAATTGTCAACTTTTTATCTATGTTCGCATAAAAATTACCAGAACACATAAATTGGGTGTTGTATATGACAATGTTGCATGAATTATATAATGATTTCATATTTTAGCAGCCATTTGTTGACTTAAAATAAATATTTTGCCCGAAAATGATAAAAAATGGGCATTTTCTACATTTCAGATTTGTCCAAAATTCTATGTTAAATCGTTATACATGTAAAATCTGGAGGATATATCTGCAGATATGTCAACTAATTGTTCAGAGGGATGTATAAGTTGTCTTAAAACATTGCGTAGAAAAAACAAGGAGTGTTTAATAAATGTATGACTCTGAATACCGAAAATCTTACCCCTTCCAGAAGATGCAAAAAGTATGTTGTATATGACAAAGTTGCATGTATTACTTTATGATTTGGTATTTTAAGAGCAATTTGTAGACTTAAACTCAATATTGTGTCCAAAATTATTGAAAAAAAAATGGGAATTTTTTCTATTTCAGATTTGTCTAAAGTCCACTGTTAAATCGTTATATATGTCAAATCTGGAGGTTATATCTGCAGATTTGCCATCTAATTAATCTAAGCGATACATGTGTTGTCCTAAAACATTGTTTAAAAAACAGGGAGAGTGAAATGTGACTCTGAGTACCGAATATTACCCCTTCCCAAACAAATTTTCCCTAAAATTGTTAATTTCTTTGTTTATGTTCGCATAAAATTAACTCAAATACGCACAATGTATGTTGAATATGCATTATTGCATGCATTGCATCACAATTTGGTATTTTAACAGACATTTGTTGCATGACTTTAACTCAACATTGTGCCCATTATTGAGGAGAAATGGGAATTTTCAACCATTCAGGTTTGACCAAAGTTCACTGTTGACGCGTTATATATGGCAAATCTGGAGGATAAATCTTCAGATATGCAAATTAATTGATCTAAGGGATATATTTTTTGTCTAACACAACGGCAGTAGAATACCGAAGGAACAAGGAATCGATGACTACAAAAATCGATGTCCAAAGACATGGCAAAAACTGTAACAGAAAAAAAACAAAGACAAAACAAGGACGTGAGACAGCCACAAGCACGGAAATAAAAAGATAACATTAAGAACTTAGGCACTCATAGTGAAAACTCCCATGAAAACCGGGAGTGACATCAGGTGCTCCGGAAGGGTAAGCATGTCCTGCTCCACTAGCGACACCCGTCACACGATCAGTGAGGTATATATTGTTTTGAAAGTTCAGATATGTAGCTGATTGGAATTGCCATTATCTAACCCTTAGACAAAACCAATAAAAACCCATGGTATTTGTTACTTCTCTTACCCTCAAACAGTACCAAGGTAAAAGCTATAGTAAGTCTCTGGAGTATTCAACCATTAAACAGGATAAATCAGTAGCACGAACATTACCGAAGACAAAACTAAAAAGTAACAGTATGATACACAAGACAACACAAAAAAAAACTAAAACCACTGATAGTGTGAACTCCCATAAAAACCGAGAGTGACATCAGGTGCTCCGGAAGGGTAAGCATGTCTTGCTTCGTGAGCAGCACCCGTCACACTATCAGTGAGTCAATTTAGTGTTTAGAAAATCAGGGAGTATGTAATTTGACTCTGAATACCGAAAATCTTACCCCTACCAAAACAAATTTTACCGAAAATTGTCAATTTATGTTCTTGTTCGCATAAAAATAATTAGAAAAAGCCTAATGTTTGTTATATATGTTGCATGGATAACATCAAGATTTGGTATTTTAACAGCAATGCGTTCACTTAAACTCAACATTTTGCCCCAAATTGATGAAAAATAGGAATTTTCTGTATTCCAGATTTGTCCAACGTACACGGTTATAATGTCAAATCTGGAGGATAAATCTGCAGATTTGCCATTTAATTGTACTGTGCGATATATAAGTTGTCTTAAAACAATTTTTAGAAAAAAAAACAAGGAGTGTTTAATGTGACTTTAAATACCAAAAATCTTACCCCTACCCCAAGAAATCCATCCTAAAATAGAAAATTTCTTGTCTATATTCGCATAAAAATAGCCAAAACACGCAAAGTTTGCATATCATATAGAAATGTTGTATTAATTGTATTATGATTTGTCATTTTAAGTCCGACTTGTCAGATTAAGCTCAATATTTTGCACAAAATTGATGAAAAACGGGAATTTTCAGCATTTCAGATTTGTCCAAAATTCACTTTTAAATAGTCATATTTGGCAAATCTGGAGGATTTATCGCGAGGTATGCCAATTCATTATTCTAACCCATATACAAGTAATCTTAAAACAATGTTTAGAAAAACCAAGAGTTATCAATGTAACTCTAAATACAAAAAAATTTAGCCCAACCCAAACATGCCAAAGATGATGCTTAAAAATCCCCAAAATATGCCTTTCTGTACATACATATATATATGAAAAACATAGCAATATTTTTACTTTGTTTTAAAAAATACATTTGATATATCGCAATATGCAATTTTAACGCCAAAAAAAAAAAAAAAGAAAAGAAAAAATGGGTAAATTTGAATGTTTGGGCGAATTCCATTAAAATTCGGAATTTTCAGTATTTTGGAATTTTTACAAAATTCAAAGTTGAATTGTTGTATACCTCAATAAACCACACACAAGATCTTATTTGTTATATATAGGAGTCTCTGTGTATTTTTGTGTTTGAAATGTTATGTTATTAGACCTATATAAAAATGTAAAAGCTCTTCTAGCTGAATAAAATGAAATAAACCGTGATGATTTTTTGGGGAGAGGGGGCAATTTTTTGCAATTTATGAGAGCTAAGTAAATCTTAAAAGTTCAAAAGCATACTTTCTTATAGCTTAGATATAATGAAACGATATTCTATAAACATTTTCACGTTATATTTCAAATTCCTGAAGTATTTACATCTCTAAGTCAAAACAGCAATTATTCTGAAAAACGGAAAATTCCCATTTTTCAGAAAATATCGAGCAGAAGGGCTAAAAAAGACCCCTTAAAAAGTCTAAATCTACTTAAATGGGCTTCTGCATGTCAGCTTTAGTAAAATACACACAATAATTTGCATTTGACGTTATCTTTTTATCAGTTAGAGCCTGAAATTTTAAACTTTCCCTTAATTTGAAGTGGGAGGGATGCTAATTTGGGCATTTCTGATCCAAAATAAGTTCGACTCTAAATTGTTTTCACATTTTTTGTTGCTTATATATCATAAATCGTTATTGCATTGGTAATTATTAGATAAAATTTTCAAATTTGTACAATCCAGAAGTAAGAAATTCGAAAAAGTGAAAATATCTAAAATTTAAAGGATTTGAAGAGTCTTATTTTTCAATATTGTATCACAACTGATTATTGAGGCTTAAAAACTAAATAAATGACGAGATTTATTTATCTCAAAGGATTTGACAGCTTAAAAATCGTCATTTTCGCTATTTTTTGCAGGGGAGGGGTACTTTTTTGCATCCCCAGATCATAAAAATGACGTAAAGTGACCAAACTTGTTTTAATTGTAAAGTATATTAAAAATAAGTTTTAATTTGGTACCAAATTTCAGTACATCTAACTTATCTCCATTAAAATTATGGAGGTTAAACGATGAAATTAATGTTAAAATTAAGATACAAGAATTTTGTGCGTTGTACTATAAAAGTGACCCTATACTGTCTATGCGTGCAGGTAATATTCGTGTTAACATGTTTTACTTTAAAGAGGGGAATAAAAAGGACTGAAAAAATCGGTTTGGATCATAAGTGGTGGGGTGCACGGAAAGTGATTTCAGCTCATGGACTAGGATGTGTTGATCAGTAGATTCGAGAGAGCTTCCTCTTATATACGAAAAGCTAAAGCAATAACGGGAGGTGTCCAGTCGACGAATCGATCATACCGACACCCACGCTGAATTCCAGATACTGATGCTAGGAGGTCTTTAGAATTGAGACAAAACGAAAAGTCGGATAACATGGTTTATGGTGACCGCATGCACGTAGATAGCCAATCTAGTGGTTTTCAACACGATTCAAAAAGGGTGAGTACCAATTCAAATAATACGAACAGGCCAGTGTCCTTTTGGTTAACTAGTGGAACAGCTAATTTTACCAGCAGTAAAACTGTACCCCCCAAGCTTAACTCGGCCGCTTTCAAGTTCAAACTCGGCATGCACTTCAAAAACAACAACAACAACAAATGTTCCCAAAGTAGCTATACAATGCTACGATGCGAAAAAGAGCTCTGCATATTTTTTAATTAAGTTTTTAACTATTAGTTTGTTCTATGGAAGTTATTTGAGGTTCGAATCTGAAGTTAAAAAGTAAATGAATTCATTGAATGTATAGTCTTCATGTTGTTAAGGTACTCGTCTTGATAAGTTGGATTTTTTTCTAGTTTGATTTTTACTGTGAGTCTTTTTGTGTATTTGTGTTAAGCCTTCCACCACACATAGGGTTTGGATCCAAGAAATGAAAACGAGTTAAACCCTACAGCAATTTTTGCGCATGTCCCAAAGTCAGAAATATGATGGTCATTGGCTTGTCATTTTAGTTTCTTGCTATTCGGGTTTTTCATGGATGTGGTTTGTTTCCATTGATTCATTCTTTTTTCTTTTTGGGGCCATTTAGGGCTTGCTATATGGTATGAGGTTTCTCACTGTGTTGAAGACCGTAGGGTGACCCCTAGATGCTCTGTTTTGGGTCGTTTTAACCTGGAGATGGGGTGTTGTCTCCTTGACATTGACCTCATTTCCTTTCTTTTTCATATCATGAAATGTTAAGTCATTTATCATGTTAAAAATACAATTGAGTTCAAGCAATTTCAATTGTGCAGATATACAATGTTTTATGTATTAACAGTGCCTTATTTTGTCATTTATTAAGTGAAAAGATTGAAACAAGCTCATGGACTATAGTATTGCAGAATTGTCAGGAATACGTGAATTGTATCGTGGTTTATTATTTTATTGATACATACTTGCTTATGCCCCATTGGAAAAAGGGCGGTCCAACTTATCGGCACAGGATGCACCACATTTATTTATTTTGCTACAGTGTATCCTTGCTTAGTCCCGGGTAAAGGGTTGTCACATTAAGTTGACACAAGATATGCTTAGACCAACTATTACGAGATATATTTGCGTAATTGTCTTGTTTAAAAGTCTTCAATTATTTAAAAGTTTCTGAACGACACAGGTACAAGTTACTACATGAAAACATACTTACATTTTGTAAGCATTCAATTTCGCACTTTAAAGTATCGACACACTACACATTTCTACTTATAAGTCAATTTTATTATATTTTGTACATAATTGCTGTTTATTATATTTCTGGGGTTAGTATCAGCAATATATAGAGATTGATTTTGTGAAGTCGCTGATATGTTTTGTGACAGATTCAAGTTCAACCATTTGTAGGTCCACATCCATTAATTGAGATGAATGATACTTCGCAAAGTCTTTATTGTGTTGCTACCTAGCTGGACAGTTAGTATAGGCAATATATAGATTTATATATTGATTATTATATTTAAATGTATGTGATTTGATTACTGGAAATGTCATGTGCTTTACTTCAGTCTCTAATCTTCTATGTATAATTTCAGCCTAAATGTTTAGTTTGTGTTAACTGGTAATATGACGTGAGGAAGGCAAAAATACTGGCCAGGTTTTCAATATTAGTATGGAATGTCAACATATGGATAATGAACGCGCTGCAGTGGTGTTTTATGTTGGTATGACTTTTTGGCGAATATGGCGGTTGAGTTTCTCCGCTTATCGTTTTGGATCCTCATAGCTTCTAAAAGGGAGATAATTTTACATGATTTTTGTCGCTGCTCTGTCGCACCTGAAAATCCCTAATTCCTTAAAGCTAATTGTTAGGAGATGGTTTATCTAAAATTACAAAATTGGACTTTAAATATAAGGGTTAGGATAATTTATTTGAAAGATTTAAATTAAAATCCACTCCGTCCGCTAGTTTCTAGATAATTTTATAACTAAAACTGTAGTATTTTCTACTTATTAAATATTGTAAACCTTACAGACTTTCTTTAATTTAACAGAGACTCTGGACTAGAGAACTGTACGTATGGATTATAAAAATATACATGTTGTGCGATGGACATAAAAACTATGGAACAAAATGGTATAATTGGCCACGATTAAAAAAACACAAAAATATACAAAATAAAAAAAACACATAAAAATGACAAAAATGCAAAGAAGGGAAGACTGCCCAACGCTTCGGCCGTATGGCCTTCGACTAGGGGACTACCGGGCTGAAATACGGAGAAGAAAATGGAAAGGACTAGAGGATGCAGACAACAAGCCCCGACGCCGGAGGTATGACAATAACTCTCCGGACATTCGTCCCGGCGGGCTAAAAATCAATACATCCATACATTGAGAGAGAATCACTCATTAATTTACACTGTTGAGCTAAGGGGTGTTTGTATTAAATCTGTCGTAGCGTTTCAGGTTAACTGATTTTCGTCGATTGAAATTTAGTTAGAATTGTCATGTAGGAACAAGTATACACTTCAATGTCATAAATATTTTGTTTTTTATGTGGTATATACATGTATTTATTTTTCAATCTGTTAAGAATCCAGTCACTCCGTCTTACTGGTATTTGAGGCGATCGTATATTCGCCTTCAATTACACAAGAGTTCCTATTTCGAAAGTCCCGTATTCAAATGCTTCAGCGTGTCCATGGAAGACAAAGAAAATTATCATATGCTAAAAGAGCTAACATTAGGCTACAAGTAGAAAAATATTATGCAGTAACCTTTTTTAATATAATCATATCGCATACGGACTCCAGATAAGTTTTTTTTTATCTGCACCAAAAAGAAAAAAAACTTTCGACATGGAAATAGAATGAACTTGATTTAGGATCACTCTGTCAATATTCATGTGACACCGGAAGGATTCAATACTCCTCATTAAGCCGAAGTTTAGAAAAATAACAAAATGAACAGATTATATTACTGAAGAATGTATTCATACAAATAATAAATAAAAATAAAAATAAATGAATAGATAAAAAATAAAATAAAAATAATTGAACTACCAGTCTCCAAATTGTTTACAATTTGTACTTGCCCGTTTTGTACGTAACTAATACATTCAGACTAAGATTGTGATAATTCAAGGTGGTATTTTTTAATTGGACAAATGAACTGGTCTAATGAAAAAAAAATTGTTTTAAATGCCTGAAAGAAAAAAAACAAGCTCGATGACTGCACTAAAATTACTTTAAGAGGTTTAATTTATATGCATATGCCTATGTTAATGCACACAAACAATCTATTTGATTTGAAAAATACGGTTAAGTCATATACACGAAAAAAGTACATTTAAAATTCCTTAAGAATGACTCCTTACTGGAATTTCAGTCTTCAGAATAAAATAAAAAATTATTAAATTCTGGTGAAAATTCCTTTTCGAGTGTGAACAATTCTATTGAAGTTTTTTTGATAAACTATATGCGATTTAAACAATGTTAAATACCAGTGCCATCCATTATCAATTATGATTATTCCACACTATATACAACCCTTCTACATTATCTTATTAGATCCAAATTCGGACCACTTATTAAATGGCCTTTTAAATTTTCTAGTCTGCAGTTCATTTCATCCAACAAGAAATAAAAACAAGGAATCTTATCTAATATTAGCTACAATAACCATTGTTCCTTGGCATTTGATGATATGATTAATGCACTCAATCTTTTGCTGGACAACTTTTCGTTGCTTTTAGGAACACTATTTATCAACATGTTATAGATATTTCAACTGGCTCCTTTTTCATTGATACAGAAGTAAACGAATGTGCACTTATAGTAGCGAAGAACCATTTCGGGATATTCATTTTTAATTTTATTTTTGTTTTTGTTTTTGTTTTTGTTTTTGGTTTAATGTTAAATTTTTCTAAAGTAATTTTTGCGTTTGTTTTTGTTTTTTTTTGTCTGTTTTGTTTTGTTTTGCTTTTTGTTTTTTGTTTTGATTTTTTGTTTTTGTTTGTTTGTTTTATTTTAATTTATGGTTTTGTCAGCACTTCTAACATTGAAATAATAACTAAATACCGAAGTAACTATTAATTTGGTTTCTGTCTTTTCAGTGCAGGTCCAATCAAAACAAAGCAAATAGAGAACAAATTGCTGTTAAGGCCAAAATAGAAAAGCTAAATTAGCTAAGGACAGAGGTATGCAGGAGGGAGATACTTCTTGGTTTTAAACAAATTTTTTATCAGCTTTGGATATTGCTAGTTTCAAAATTAATTCCGTATTTGGGTCATCATCGAAGTACTGGCTACTTAATTTGTTAATATTCTCGATGACTAACAGTCAACCAACAGAGGCATCGACCCAGTGCTAAATAATAACAAATAACCAAAGTTACTAAGAATTAGTTTCTGCATATGGCCAGTTCGACAACTGATGTCTTTTTGATGCAGATCAGATCAAATGTTTGGAAATCCTTAATCTGAAATATTTGGAAAGTCCCTCTTACACTAGACTGTATGGCCCAAACGGATGCTGAACGTATTTAAATAATTTCCGTTCATTAACGATCAGCATCTTTCTTTATCCGGTGAATATGATCCATATACGGTTCTGTACTTTTTGTGCGGCAAAATTTTTTTAACATGTTAAAAAAACCGGGACGGATATATATCGCACAAATCTTCCATTGAACGAACGGTTAACCCGAATAATGCAGTCGTTATATTCCACTCACTACGATCGCTGTTTTAACGCCTGAATGCATGTACTACCAAACCGCGTCAATCGGATGTCTTATCGCTATGAATTGTGAGAGAAATATCGTCTGTTCACACTGTATCATAACCCCGGGTTGCATTTTTACACTGGTATGAAAAAGACTATTACACAACATTTACACAGCAGGTGTTCCATATAAGGTTGCAATCAGCAATCGGCGAAAACAAATTTTTAAGAGGATTTTTATTCATATTTTTATGCAAAATTGTGCTCACATTTTATTTGTTTATTGGTTTGACACCCGGGTGTGACACATATACTTGCATATTCTAAGAGTTCAATAAGCAATCGTCGAAAACAAATTTTTAAGAGGATTTTTATTCATATTTTTATGCAAAATTGTGCTCACATTTTATTTGTTTATTGGTTTGACACCCGGGTGTGACACATATACTTGCATAACAATTAACATCTTTAATTAGTTTTCATCAAGATGTGCATTTATTAAGTACAGAAAATAACCGGGGAAAGTTTGAAAACAAACAATTAAAGCATGAAAGAATTTTATGTTTTAGTCCTATT
>MJUU01023283.1:22770-40092 GCA_002080025.1 Modiolus philippinarum
TTTTTTTACTCGTTGCTTGTAGAAAATGAATGGCTGTCTTCATATCTGATGGGAAAACACGCCCATTGACCTTTATAAGATGTTTTTAGTGGTTTAAAATGAAACATACGATAAACACGTTAGATGTGTATTCACAGCTGAAGCGATCTATATTTAAAGTTTACATTAGTACACGTGTCCAGAAGCGCGATTAATTTAGTATTATACCATTGAGTTTATTACATTACGTTTATAAATTTTCAAAGTCAGTAACGTATTTATTGTTTTGAGTATCAATTAGTGCTTAATAGCTTCAGAGATTGGTGTTCTATAATTATGATTTAAATTATTTATTTAGGTCAACCATGTCCCCATTCACAGTTACAATAAAATCAATAACGAGTCGTTGTAGTGTGTATTCTTAAAATAGTGTAGTAAATGTTTCGTAGCATTCAAAATACAAACATCGCTATTTGTTCGTTCGAATTTTCGCACAAATTAATTATCAAGCGCAATTTGGCCAGTTACAGCGATTTTAAAGACTGAATACTTCTTAAAAGGCTCTCGCTTTGCGGTCGCCTTTTAAGAAGTTTTTACGCCTTTAAAATCTCAATAAGTGGCCAAATGCGCTTGATAATATATAATAGCAATGAAATCAACATGCGAAATCACACAATCCGATTATTTTCACGTATCACGGACTATAACTTAATACATGCAGACGTATGCAGTAGTTCTTCGAATGACTACGAAGTTTTGCCACATGTAGAATTTCAGGGCTTCGAGATTCAGCTCCATCGGAGCTTTGATTACACTGGTATGAAAAAGACTATTACACAACATTTACACAGCAGGTGTTCCATATAAGGTTGCAATCAGCAATCGGCGAAAACAAATTTTTAAGAGGATTTTTATTCATATTTTTATGCAAAATTGTGCTCACATTTTATTTGTTTATTGGTTTGACACCCGGGTATGACACATATACTTGCATATTCTAGAAGTTCAATAAGCAATCGGCGAAAACAAATTTTTAAGAGGATTTTTATTCATATTTTCATGCAAAATTGTGCTCACATTTTATTTGTTTATTGGTTTGACACCCGGGTATGACACATATACTTGCATATTCTAGAAGTTCAATAAGCAATCGTCGAAAACAAATTTTTAAGAGGATTTTTATTCATATTTTCATGCAAAATTGTGCTCACATTTTATTTGTTTATTGGTTTGACACCCGGGTGTGACACATATACTTGCATAACAACTAACATCTTTAATTACTTTTCATCAAATTGTGCATTTATTAAGTATAGAAAATAACCGGGGAAAGTTTGAAAACAAACAATTAAAGCATGAAAGAATTTTATGTTTTAGTCCCATTTAATGAAGAAGGACGATATACTGTCATGGTATACTTTCTTGCAATGGAGTATTTCACATAACTGGAACCGAATACACAATAAATCTTGACAAGACTATGTCACGTTTGAACGTTGTCAAATATTTTAATATTTTCTTAAGAAAATTAAAACCATGTATTCTCTTTTCTACATAACGTGCATCCTTTTTTATCAATTATTTAAAAAGAATAGACTGAAAATCATCACGTTTCAAAAATATTAATCTTAATTTTTTATCAAATTTTGACGACTTTTAAGAAAATTTATTTGCTGGATGGACCATAAAATCGCTTTCAATTTGTCGATTTGCTATATATTTCGTACTAAGTTATATACCTAATACACATAATTTACATTTGATAACCTGGAGTACAAATATTTTGTTATGTTCGTAATTATTTTTCCATCCGGATGAAACATGTTCCCGCTGTGTTTACTGATGACTTTAATTAATTACATAATTACACNTTTACACAATTTATTTTTAAATTAACCAGAAATCGCTTTGCGCAGTCTCAAAACTTTGGTGACATTTCATTGGTCGACCTCTCCTGTCAGGAGCTGACGCGTCCAATGAACATCGTGTCTTCAAGCCATTGTAGGAGAGAATCGGATACGGAGAGGGCTTGAATTATTCGAGTTAACGAACGGTAGGTTTACTTTTTGTGCGGTTTCCATGCATTGTATCTTCGTTATTTATTCGTTACTTGTGTTTTCATCTGTCATGAACGGTAGATTAAATTGGTGTAACACACTTTTACCGGCAAAATAACAAATTCAACATTTATTTAACAGAAACCTACCAGACGAGTACCGAATAAAATTAACTTTTAGTGGTTGTCTATGTGGTCATTCAATAAAAGATGTTATTCACTTCTTTTTTTAAAGATGTTTATTTAATTTCGTAATATGAGGAAACAACGGCAGTAGAACACCGAAGGAACAAAGGGGTGAAATTAACAAAAATCGAAGTCCAAAGACAGGGCAAAAACGAGAAGACAGAAAACAATGACGTTAGACACAAAAACAATGACGCCAGAGGAGTTATGCGGTATCTGTTGATATAAGAAATAATTCACGGATTCTCCAGTTAATTATGGTTTTACATTGGGCTGGCCATTTCTTTTAATGCGAGTGTTAAAACGAGTGGTAACAGAGCAATGATGAAACCACAGTCTCTGTGAACTATTACGACTCTAATAAGGATGCATAACATAGTTTCGTAAATAATAAAATGGGCTTCCCCCTAGCAAGGCACATGACAGGTAGGGGATACCCTGTTTTTTATATACAATGGATAAAAAAATCGAAAAAAAAATTATATGAATGTCGTCAATGAAAGTTTTTTCTTCCAAATGAACCCAATTTGAAGCAATTTACAATTTTCAAAATTTATTTCCACAATGACTTAAGGGCGACAACTGTCAAAACCTCCTGTGTTTACTTGTTGGAAATTTTTAACTTTGACTTCAAGGTAGTGTAACTTTTTTGAAGACGGCAATCGTATTCTGAAAGTGCACTCAACCAAAAAATCTTATCTAGCCCTTCGAAATGAACGAAAAAAAGGAAATGCTTCATTCTTTGCAGCTGTTTGCATTTTTCTTATGAAAATGCTTGATTTTGGGCAAATGTTGGGTTGAAATTGTCCTTTTGTACACAGATTTCAGGTTTCTACACTATTTAAAGTGAAATGAAATATGAAATGAACTCCTTGTCTTCTTATAAAATTTTAGTTTCTTGATATTTGGGTTAATGGATGTGGTTAGTTTTCATTAATTTATTCACTTTTTTAGCTTTTTGGGGCCATTTAGGGCTTGCTATATGGCGTTGAAGACCGTACGGTGACCCCTAGATGCTTTGTTTTAGGTCGTTTTAACCTGGATATGGGATGTTGTCTCCTTGACATTTACCCCATTTCCTTTCTTTTTCAC
Source organism: Modiolus philippinarum (assembly GCA_002080025.1). NCBI lineage: Eukaryota > Metazoa > Mollusca > Bivalvia > Mytilida > Modiolidae > Modiolus > Modiolus philippinarum. The sequence continues at coordinate 26,084 of MJUU01023283.1, forward strand.
ATTTAATTCATTGTACAATTCATCATTTTAGCTTTCCATTGATGTATAGATATAATGGGTTGAAACATGAGATGTAAGCATTAGAAAGGGGGATGTGCGACGTTGAGGATAAAACTGTGTTATACATCCTAAGACAATCTCAGTATATGTTTGAATTGACGAGACCTTTGTTTGCCACCATATTTTGCATTTAAGTAATCACATATACTCTTTACGTCAAAAGCAAATTTGCAAACATTACATCAGAGTCAAAAAGTTGTGTTCTTTGAACTTGACGTCATCGGGCATGGTTGCTATTCTCATGGCAACAATTACAAATTAATAATACAATTACCGAACGGAATCGTCAAGAGCCGAAATCCACAGGACAAAGAAAGAGGTGCAAAATAACCATGGAAAAAAATGCGGAGGGAGTAATTTGGAAAAAAAATTCTTTGATGCTTATTGTTCATAATTTTCTATTTAGACCCTTTTGGTTATATGTTTTCCGTCAGCTTGTACACGTTTTTCGGTTAATGGACTTCCAAATGTTTTGGTTTGATCTGAACTGATGAGACATAAGTTGTCGAAATGCGCATAGCAGAACTTCGGTATTTAGCTAGGCTATGGAATAGCCTCGCTATATAGATAGTTGTTGGGGTAAAGTGAGGAGTACGCTTGCGTAGTGAGGAGAACGCATGCGGAGAAGACTATTGACCAATAGGAATTCCAGATTCTCGAAAATCAAAATGGCGTCCAGTTTCGTCCTGATAAAACGGGGCGGGGTTTATTTTTTCTGTTTCCTTGTGGAAGTTGAAAAGTATTATAAACATTTACTATAGGTGGTACAGGGAACAGGTTTGTATAGGATGATGGGATTGGTATTACAATATCGCTTAGCCAGATTCAAAACATAGATATGATAAAAAGAACAGTAATGTATAAATTTAAAACCAGAAGTTAAAAATAAAGATGAGGTATTGTGCAATAATCAATAATATACAAATACTATAAAAGACTTTTAAATTGTGTTAAACAAAGCGTGATTATCCCCGCACTTTCGAAGAAAGTTCGGGGATAATGTAATACCCTCCGTCTGTCCGTCCGTCCGTCCGTCTGTCACATTTTTCTTGTGACTCAAACTCCTCCTACATTTTTGGATTTTGGGATTTAATTTTGTTGTAGAATTGTTGCATATAGTGTGCAGATGCGCAATAAGCTTTCGGATTTTCGATATTGGTCTTGGTGCANACAAAACAAAAAACCAAAAAAAAAAAAAAAAAACAAAAGCACGAAACTACTTACAGTTGCTGTTGGCAAAAAAGTTAGAGGTTTGATCGAATCAGTGACTGCTTTATCACATGTGCAGACCAATAGAACAATAAAAGAAATTACAAAAAAGTACCGAGAAAGGCTTACTTCAAGTATTGATTTGAGTATACAAATACATCATGAGCCACCACACCCTTGTCAACCAAACACGCAATTTTCTATCCAAGGCTATTCCATAGCCTAGCATATCGTTTTTATTTTATAAAAACCATTATTCGATTTATATCATCCACTTATGTTTATAAAGTCCCCTCGTGTTTTCTAGTTTGTTCTTTATCACTTTTTACAACTTAAGTGATCATAAAGAATTTTAAGCTCTTAATATTTAGTATTTATGTTGTAACATTATCATGACATGTGCATAAGACATTAAAATTACAAAATTGTTCATTCTCAGGACCCGTTTCAATACGTTTTTTTGTCTTAAGCAGCATCTGTCACTCTGAAGACTGTACAACTGGAACCGGATCTTGCTCTTGAGTATCTTAAAGGGCTTTTTCGCATTGGATCGGTAGTAGAGATGCTTATCTCGAACTTTAAGCTTTTTTTTTATCTTAGGTCATATCCTTTGCCTTTCTATTCTCACATATTGTGAAAATGAATTATATTAAGTCGTCCTGTTTTTGTGTGTTTTCATCTTTAATAAACAATAATATATTAATAAACAAACAAAATAATTTACTATCGGACAAAAAAGATGTTTGCCCGTTTCTCATATGTTTGTACTATACGTTGTATTGCAAGAGCGGCTTAAAAGCTTATAAAAAACGAATGACCAAAAGTAAGATCTTAATAGAAAAGTCCAAAGTAACCTGAGGACAGAGCTATCCAAGAGGGAGATACTCTTTTGTTTTAAACAAAATTTTCTTAGCTTTAGTATTCCAAATTTAAAATAAAATCGGTTCTCGGGCCAGCAGCGAGGTACTAGCTACCGGTTTGATGAATACCCTCGTTAACTAACAGTCAAACAGGTAATAACTAACAGTTGTGGTTGGTCTCAGATTTCCTCGATTTAACCTAAACTTTCCATGGTTATGTAATTTGAATTGAATTTCATTTTATAGGGGTTTGATTGCCATGGCAACATGCAATTTTTTCGAAAGTCAAATTGTATCCATTATTATACAAAAGCAAGTAAAAACTGCGGGTATTCAAATGTAAACTGTTATCTATAAGGAAAAAATTAAATATTCCTCTTTTTGAAAAATGCAAAAAAGTCATGGAATCATTATGACACAGATGAATTTACACACAAGAACCCTAGTAACAAGTACTTGTGTAATCTTGGTAGAAAGGTTCAAGTTGATATGACTCAATCCATTATACAACACTTTCTTGAAGACCTCCTTAGTAATTTATCATTTTTAAAAATTTTTTTCAGGCAAAGTCTGGGTGAGCCATTAAGCACTGTCCCTTGGTGCCTTTTGCAGACGAGTTACCTCATATTGTTATCTCGCCTGCTTTAGGCACGAGGATGGCAACCTAGGCTTGCAGCCTACATAACGCTTACCTATGCATATAATCATGATAATCGAAAATGCAAGTTATTTTAATAACTAATTTTATGCTACGACTGAGACTTTCATATATATCTTCTTGAGTAAAAACCACTGTTTACATGTTAATTCATCATGTACCCCCTCCACAATTTCAGGTGCCTCTGTCAGAAAAATGATCCCGTGATAATATTACACAAAGTCTAATACAATTAAACCATGTTTACCTGGTGTAATAAATGCGCACTGCCTCGGGATACTAGGAGCGTCAAGTGTTTGTAGTTCTTGGAAATCCAAACCTAACTGTGTAGAATTACTGTGTGTTCTGAGGTTTATTTGATTATAACTCGTGCGCGGGCTTATTTCCGGTTAAGTCTGTAAACATCCGAGTCATACAGTAATGATATTTGCCACATTCCTACCCATTGTATTTTTTTGTTGTTGGCCCCCAGTGAGTTGAATCTGGTAAAATGTTGATTGGCACTGACTAGTTGGATGTTGAGTGGCCCTGAGTAGTGAAATGTTGATTGGCCCTGAGTAGTCGAATGTTGAGTGGCCCTGAGTAGTCAAATGTTGATTGGCCTTGAGTAGTTAAATGTTGAGTGGCCTTAAAGAACTGCACATATACATATTATGTTGGTTAAACTTCTGAAGTCCTCTGCATAACTTACTACTTGAAATAATGTCCATGGGTCGGTGACCTGCTAAAGTACTGCTTGCACCATCCCCACATCTAAAGAGACTAGGTCGGAGTTACCGACGCTAAGCTCAATAGACTGGTAAGTCTTTTTTGTATTACTATGTTACAGTGGATGTAGAGATGACTGATTCTGTTCTAAAATATGAAAATCTATGCAGTTGACATATGTTGCCTTCGTCAAAATGTATCCTAAAGATTTGTTCATACACTGTCGTATGTATGAAACACAATATATTCATAATTATTAAAATATAAAATACGACATATTTCTATAAGTAATTTCAGAAGTCTGCTTCTTCCTTGATAAATCTGTTATATATTAAAAAAATGTGGTGTGAGTGAATTGACCATTGGAGAGAAGTATTGATTTAATGGTTATTTTAAAACATTTGACATGTAATTGATGATTTATCAAAATTATTATTAAGTATTATTATGAAACGTTAATCTTCAGACGTTCCATATGTTTAGATAACGTGATGGCTGTTGGCTTCTTCCCTTGGGAGTGGGGAGTGGGACAAGACAAAAAACGTTCAGACAAGAACCCAGATGATCCGGGAGCCACAGAAAAGTTTCAATAACAAAGCAAAGCCATATTATTGAAATTCCATGCGTCGTGTATCAGATTAGCATATTTTCAGTTATTGTGCCTTAGTAGTTGAATAGATCTTGATTGGCATTGGTTGAATCTATGGATACTGCTTGAATTGTTGGCTGTGAATTATCATGAAGATCCTGGGAGGTTACGGCAATGTAGAATCATCGGTGTCAAAACATCACTAAACAGGATACAATTTACATGTATATATATCACTATTACGCTAGTGATAATAGCGTCTTTGTATACGGAAAAAAACAATTATTCCATAAAATATGTAAAACAGGAACTGGTATCCAATGAAATCTAAAATCTTAAACATTCCTGGAGTTTTCCTCTGGTCCATAATCAAAACACACTTATCATATTCGAATCAGTTGTCAAGCATTTTGAGGACATCTCCAATTAAAGTTAAAAGCTTAAAAATATATATTACAATTATATATGTTACAGTGAATTTGTAAAATCATTGAAAATCAGGGATTTTGTAAAATCACTAAATTGGTCAGTTGGTTTGTAAAATCCCTAATTCAAACCAGGGATTTTACAAAATCACTGAAAAAATCAATCATTATTTTACTGATTCCCTGGTCATAGTTAGGGAATTTGTAAAATAGTTTGCAGATATAATAAACAATATGTTTAAAATTTGTACCAGATTAAAACCCTAACTTTAGATAAAAACATTAACATTTCAATATTTGTATTTAATATAACTGAACTTTTTAATTATTTAGAGTATTTTTAAATTCAATGCAATATGGCACTGGACTCAATTTACAAAACTAAGAGCAGTTTTTCTTCAATCAGGAAAGAAGGCGAAAATCCAACAGACAGATGACTACTTGTTCGAAAATTTGAACATAGGTCATTTCACATTTTAAACCACAGTTTAGAAATATCCTAGATTTACATCACCTCCTGTCTCATTTTTTTCAACCAATCGCGAAGAATGCTATTGATTTTTGCCAAATTGTGATTTAACAATATTTTTTACCTTAAATGATCAAAAGTAGGACATAAAATTTACGCTCCCGTGGTGGATTTTACAAAAAGTTGGATGAAAATCTAGGATTTTAGTTTATAATAGCCATATAAAATAAAATCTGTAAAAGATAAATCATGCAATTCCACTCTAGAGACTCTGGTTTAGGAAAATGACATGATTATCTCAGGTTTTCAAATGGCATTTGTTACATAAATAAGAAGTATTGGGTTATTTTGGACCAAATCTACACTTAAGTTAAATTTTGACGTCACTATTGTACTTACTTTCATAGGTAAGGAATAGCGATCCAAAATGATTTTAATTGTTTTAAATAATTCATTTTTTTAAAACTATGGGTTAGAATATTGCCTCGTAAATAAATGATTAAACTGCACAACATTCAGAGTTTAATTGTGTAAATTGACTTGAAATCAGTTAAGTAACTTACAAATATTTTAGAAGTAAGTGAGTACTAACTCAGTCTAAACGAACAATTCCAGTACAATGACATAATCGGAAAAACAAAACAAATACAAAGACACAAATTAACATAGCCCGGCACAGAAAAGAAAAATGAAGACACACGCAACACGGACCAAATAAAAACCATGAGTGAGATGCAGTTTTATATGAATTACAGTACATGAAAGAAATCTTGGCCTGCGAATACTATTTTTCAAGATCTTGCAATTCATTTCAAATTCGTATAGCTATAAAAATTAATTCTGTGTGTATATCTATTTAAATACACCAACATCTTTCCCGAAAAAATTAACATTCTAATAATAAATCAGTGATTTTGTAAAATCCCTAACACTATTTTCAGGGAATTTACAAAATCCCTGACAATTTCAGGGAATTCACAAAATCCCTGACAATTTCAGGGAATTTGCAAAATCCCTGACAATTTCAGTGATTTTACAAAATTACTAAAATGGTCAGTGGTTTTACAAAATCACTAGTTATTTCAGGGATTTTACAAAATTACTGATTTAACAAATTCACTGTAACATATACACATATTATCAGGATCCTGGTCTTTACACCTCTATAGTTCCAATCTTTATCGTGAGTTTGGCTATATAAATAACTGCACGAAGGTGGCATGAAAGATCCAGACCTATAATAACATGATCGGAAGTGTCTAATACCATAAGTCTTCATTTGGTCTCTGTTTTGCCAATCATAATGCTCTCATCTCCTGCAAACCGAGATTTCATCTTGCTGCTGTGACCAGCCCCTCTTAAGTACACCAAGTCTCCTGTATATGCTGGAATCTTGAGTTTCTTTGCAAGAGATTTATAAATATAGAGTAATCTGTGATCCAGTGTCAAGTATTGCTGTAGTTTGACTCCATTGATTTTAATAGGCAATTCTAAATTTATCTCTGTGCACGGGACACTATAAAACTTCGATTGTCTTCCTTTATTCTTCTGAGACAGGGTCGGGGTTATCGCGGTTACCTGTCCCGAAAAAACATGACGAAATATCTTCTTTGGTCTTCTCGGTTTCTTCTGAGATGGGGCGTTTCTTCTTAGACAGGTCGGGGTTACCGACGCTTGTTCCAAAAGAAACTAATTTCTGTATCATTATTGAAATATTTCCTGGTAACACTGTGCACTGTCTAATTCAGGGCATTTCATGTTTTAAATTGGAAGGTGATGGATCTTCACTTCGTTGGCATGTCTGTGAATGATCTTCCAAGCCTAAGTCGGGGTTACCAACAACAGCATTGGAGGATACTGAAACTAAGCCTTCCTCTTCAAAGACATGTTGAGGTGGTATCTGTCTTGATAGTGGTTGGCCTGTATAGTCTTCATGGGTCAGGGAACGACCTAAATTCAAGACCCTTTGTTGTTTAACCGTTTACAAGGAGAGGGTGATATTCCTCTCTTAGGAGATGGAAATCTGGACCGAATTATGTCAATTGAAGTTGTATAACGTCTTCCTGAAACTAATTTGAGTATTTTACTGATGTTGCTCTTTAAACAACTGATGTCCTTTTCTGTTTTTTCCACTCTGCTTTCCAAATTCTGTCTCCATGTATCATCTACACTAAGTTGTCTTACTGTGGCCTCAGTGTCTGTATCGGTTAACAATGAAGGATATGGAGTAAATGCAAATGAGACAAAATTGTTGTTCTTCATCTTGAAGTCACCATGAGGCCTTCAACAATGAGCATTACTCATACCTCATAGCAAGTTCAAGACGGCCCCTGCACCGGTTTGAGCGGTATTCATTGCTAATTGCTGAGCAACGCTACATCCATGTCTTTTTCTCCTTTGATCCATGGATGCGGGATCGTCAACAAACATAAACTTAACTGGCAAAGTGTTCTTACAATCGCTGTCATCAATTTCCCGACAAAAAGACTAGTAGAGGACAATCAAAACATTTAAACAACCACAGGGCACTCATCGAGCCAATTGTAAGAAAACTTGGCATAATAAAATCATGAGACGTGGGCACAATAAACAGGTGGTCAGAAAAACAATTTTGAATTACAAAAAAATTAAAAAGCCAAAATTTGAAAGAATGATAGTGCATTCATATCAGAAAGTACACCATAACTGTAATGTATATAGAGCATACATCTCTCTCACGGGGAATCTTTTTAAGAATCTTTATCCGATGTATCAATCTCATCTTTAAATTGGACTTTCCTGACTTCTTGTCTCTTCTTGCCCAATAGCAACTTCCTGATGTGTATGGCGGACTTCACGTACTGTATGGCTATGTCTATTCTGTCTGCCTCTTTGTCCATTGCATATAGGGCAGATTGCTTATCTGTGCAGCATTTAAGAAACGCTTCTGTCGCCATCATCTCAACTATTGTTACATTTGTTGCATTACATTTAAATCGTTTTTCAGTGACGACAAACATGACAAATTTACAAACTGGACTTGTCAGGATTTGATAAAAGCGTTAAATTTTCTTCTTGATAATATTTTTGTTCGTTTCGGTGAAACAGTCTATCGGCAAAAAATAGGTATTCCTATGGGTACCAACTGTGTACCTCTCATAGCAGATTTATTTCTTTATTGCTACGAGTCACAATTCATGGCAAAAATTCAAAAAGACACTTCTAAATAGCATTAAGTGGATAAATTTAACAATACATATCGATATTTGGATGGTATTTTGGTTTTAAACAATCCTGAATTTTCTAAATTTACAGAAGAAATTTATCCTGCAGAACTTACTTTAAATAAATCCAAAAGCAGCAGTGATTATACTCCTTTTCTTAATCTTGATATATCAATAAATCAAGGAAAGTTAAACACTAAGATTTATGATAAAAGGGATGATTTATCCTTCCCTATAGTCAATGTTCCCCATCTCGACGGTGATGTTCCGTTAGCCCCTTCTTACGGGGTCTACATTTCACAACTTGTTCGATATGCACTAGTATGTAGTGATGTTTCTGACTTCAACGACCGAAATCTTTGTCTCACTGAAAAACTTCTGCACCAAGGGTTTAGATATCATAACTTTATAAAAACATTCTCTTAATTTTATTATAGATACATTTACTTATTAAGAAAATTTGGTTCTACATGCAGGGCCCTTATACATCAGGTCATTTAACATCCAAACTTCTATGGCAATATCATTTTCAAAGCGCGTTGATTAAAAAATTGTCCTTCCGGGCTAATTAACCCGTTGAACAGGCTGGTTCGTGGAGGATGTAGGTGCGGCATTGTTGTTGGGTCTTTTCTTTTGGGTTTTGTTGGCAAGGGCATCGGTCGTCTCCTGGGTGCTTTGCGCCATGGCTGGATTTGAGCAGTTTTTCATGTTGGCAGTGTTTGGCGTTGCGCAGTGTCATGTTCTTCTTTCATAATTGATGATGTTGTTGTGCCGGGTCTGTTTGGAGGTGTTTCGGTTGAGGTTTCGTGTGTGGGAGGGCTTGGTGTCTTGGTCGCAGAAATTGTGTCCTTGGCTGGCTGTCGGTGACTGCGGGCGTTTGTCCGGACGGCGCCTGTGAGTATTGTTTTCGTGTTTTTTGTAATTCAATGTAGGGGTGCTCGTCTTGATGGGTTGGACTTTTTTCTAGTTTGATTTTTACTGTGAGTCTTTTTTTGTGTTTGGTTTTGGCCGTTCGCCGCGCATGGGGAGGGTTTGGGTCCAGGGGGGGGGCGGGTTTGGCCCCACCGCAGTTTTTGCGCCTGTCCCAAGTCAGGAATATGTTGGTGACTGGCTTGTCCGTGTCTTCTTATGAAAGTTTAGTTTCTTGATATTTGGGTGATTGGATGTGGTTTGTTTCCATTGATTTATTCACTTTTTACCTTTTTGGGGCCATTTAGGGCTTGCTGTATGGTGTGAGGTTCCTCACTGTGTTGAAGACCGTACGGTTACCCCTAGATGCTTTTTTGTGGGTCGTTTTAACCTGGATATGGGATGTTGTCTTCTTGACATTTACCCCATTTCCTTTCTTTTTCATATTTCCTCTGAGGCTCCTACATACCCGTCTGTTGCCATTTCTTGCACTCTCTCTGCAAATTCCTCGATGTGTTCTCTGGTTTTTGTTTGGACTCATGCAGTTGCCTTCTAACAGAATGGGGCAACTCCTTATTGCCAATTCTCGTGTTGGACAGAAGAAGGTCTGGTACTAAAGAACATGATTGCTTTTGGTCTCAGACAAAGAAGGAAATTGTCAAGTTTCTGCTATTCGTCCCACTTGAACCTGCTTGCAGTGTGCATGAATTGGATTTTCTTTTTATAGGTGGAACTGTCGACATCACGATATATAAAGTCGTTAATGCTGGTGTCAAACACTCTCTGAAGGAACTTTATAAGGCAACATATGGTCCATGGGGTGAAAGAAAGGTAAATGACGCATTTGAAGAATTTTGGAAAAAAAATAATTAGCCCTAACCAGTGGAATGAATTTTAAACTGAGTTAACAGACGAGATTGCAGAATTTTGTAACAGATTTGAAATTCAAAAACGAAATTTCAAATTAATGGATAAAATCAATTTGACATTGCCCGAATGTATCAGAGAAATACCAAATCTCAAAGCAATGTTGGAGGAACAATACGGTAAACAGATTTCCTTAGATAGACGAAAAGTATGCTTTGCGGCCGATGAATTAAGAAATTTAACGAAGAATCAAGGGGATTGAAAACCACATAGAAAATCTGTTTTCAACACTACAAACAGATATAGATGTTGTATTAATGGTTGGTGGGTTTTCAGAGTCTGTTTTAATACAAGATGCAGTGAAGAAGGTTGTATCTAAGAAAAGTAAAGCCCATATGTTTGTCCAATTTGATCAAGGATCTGTCATGTTGAATGGTGCCGCCATTTATGGTTATTACCCAGAAATCGTCACTGAAAGACTTAGCAGATTTACATACGGAATAAGTACACGGAAGCCCTTCGATCAATCAATTCATTCTTCGGAATCTGTCCATTATCAGAAAAATCAAAGTGGAGAATTTATGGAGGACATATTTTACCCTTTTGTACGAGCAGGGGGCAAAGTAATGCCAGCGGATGATCATAGCCGAGAAATTTAATTCAGCTGTATTGAATTCCCAATAGTCGTTGAAAATACAATTATACGCGTTATCTGAAAGAGGTCCTTTGTATACAAATGATATTGATAGTTTTAATTCTTACAAGATAGGCTGTACTGAATTTCCTGAATTTGATAAACGAAAATTGGGACAGGAAGTAACGGTTGTTATGACATTCGGAAGTGTTCATTTGGATGTAAATTCAAAACTTGAATGCGGGGGAGACCGTTAGTTGTACTCTCAATCTTCTGAAATGAACAGTATTACACCGATAATTCTGGCAATTCAATCTCTATTCAGTAGAAAACATAGTTTAGAAGCCTATGTATATGTTGTCTGTTTAGTGTCGTATTGGTTTTAGCATAAAAATATTCAAACGGACGTTTTTATGTTTTCAGAGATAAATCATGTGTATTTCCTCGTATACGAAAAGGGTCTTTATATCCTGTTCAATTTTGCAACTTCCGCGTATATGAGTTGTACATGGAAGCTGCGTTTTATACGGAAAAACATGACGTTTCAAACAAAAATTTGAACGTCACAGTATTTTAACGTCATGTTTTAGGAAGAAACATTTTCGAATTACAAATTTCATTGCGAATTCTTTGCGTCACTTGACTACACTTACAGACAATTTATCACAAAAAAAAAGGAAATTGAGAAAATGGTGCACGTCTTAGCCTTTTTAAAATTAACGTGCAAATGGGTGTCGATAACTAAGAAACCGTGAAATTTCATTGAAATGTGCATTTCTTCTCGAAAATAATACAGTCAAAATATGAAACATTCTTTTTGTCAAAATAAATATACACACAAAACGAAACCTGTGTTACACATTCAATTCATGTAAGGGAGTTATTCTCTTTTTAATACAGTCTTTACAAGTATTTATAAGAAATGTTTAGTATTCTCAAGAATGCAATTAACATCAGTTCTGACATTTGTTGTTACGTGAAATTTGATTGATATATTTCTTTGTTGGTGTAGGTAAAGATTAGCATTAAGAAATTGGTATTTTGGTAATGTGACTCGTTCTTGTTTGAAATGATATTTTTCCATGTTAACCCAAAATGACATTTCATTTATCAATGTTGCCACTCAACGTTGTAACAAAGAATGAATATATAAGCAGTTAACCTAAATAATGGTTAAAAAGAAAAGTTTGTTTTCAGGACAACTTTAAAACATGTCAAATGAAATTTTTAGTTATTTTTAAGAGAATCACCTGAAAATACTGTGATAAAATGTCTTTAATCTGGCAACCTTGCAATTACCCTTATGGTTACCCTTATACGCTAAGCGCATGAAACGGTCGCTGAAATTTAAATAAGTGTAAATAAGTGAAAAAAGACACAAGAACTCGTCCAAAACTGTCGGCGTACTATTGAAGGCTTAATTCAGAGAAACAAACCCCACTAAAATCGGATAACATCAGAAAATTTTTACATATTTCCCTTTGTTCCCTTATAGCAGTGAGAGCTATCTGAAATGTGTTAGCTTACAAGAAGAGGAATCAAAAGGAAAAAAATCCAATCGAAATCCGATGAAAAAGCCAGAAATTAAGTTTTCCGCAGATTTATATATATATATATAAAAAAAATAAGAGCTACATCAAATATATTAACATAATACTGAAAGCTTACACCAAGAAAGATTCAAATAAATTGAAACCCAGAAAATCCGATAAAAATTAGAAATTCTACATACTTTGAAAAATTGCAATTGTGGCCCTTTGAACCTTTTAAGTTAGGGAACAATAAGAGTTTCGTTAAATCCGATCGCATAGAAGTGAGAGATTACAACAAGAGAAATCCAAAGAAAAAATTGAATTGAAATCCAATAATCCAATAAAAAAAATAAACATTTCAGTTAATCTGCACATTTCCAATTTAAACCCGTTTGACCTTCATGGCACGGAAAGGAAACAAGTTATCAGCAATTTAATGGTTCAGTAATATTTTAATTTTATCATAAGGAATCAATTGCAAAAAAATGCATCAAAATTGGACTAAAATATAAAAACAATTCAAATTTTTGATAATCTACCGTTTTGGCTCCTATTTATTACATGAACAAGCCATGGGACGTAAAATCCGTTGACATACTACAGATAGAAATTTTCCCCATGAGCACACAGAAAGAATCATCAAAATCCGATAAATAATAATTAATCTACAGACTAATATATGAAAAATCCCAGTTGGTCCCTTTTTAGCCCCTTTAAAAAAACGGGCGAGGCCACAGTAACTAAAAGCAACCCCAGCCTTCCTTTTCTGCAAAGATACATTGTGTTGAAATGGGATCAATTCATCAATTCATCAGGATTGATCAACTTGAAATAAAGTTATTCATCAAAAACAAAAATGCTCTACAGACAACGATGACGACAACGATGACAACAACTACGATGAGGTTAGAATCTTGCCCCTACCCCAACAAATTTTCCTTAAAATTGTCAATTTTTTGTCTATGTTCGCAACAAATTAACTAAAACACGCAAAACGTGCGTTGAATATGACAATGTTGCATGAATTATATCACGATTTGGTAATTTAACAGCCGTTTGTTGACTTTAACTTAACATTGTGCCCGAAATTGATGAAAAAATGGGAGTTTTCAACATTTTAGATTTGGCCAAAGTTCACTGTTAACCCGTTATATATGGCAAATCTGGGTGATATATCTGTAGATATGCCAATTAATTGTTCTAAGCAATACCTGAGTTGTCGTAAAACAGTGTTTAGAATATCGAGGGGTGTTTAATGTGACTCTGAATACAGAGAATCTTACCCCTCTCCAAACAAATTTTCCCTAAAATTGTCAATATGTTGTCTATGTTCGTATAAAAATAACCAGAACACGCAAAATGTGTGTTATATATGACAATGTTGCATGAATTACATCATGATTTGGTATTTCAACAGCCATTTTTTGCCTTAAACTAATATCTGGCCCAAACTAATGAAAAATAGGAACTTTCAACATTTCAGTTTTCTCAAAAGTGCATTGTTAAATCGTATTATATGTCAAATCTCGAGGATTCATCTGCAAATATGCCATTTACTTGTTCTAAGCGATACATAAGTTGCCTTAAGGTAGATTGGTACTCCAAATTTTTTTCCATAGATTTTTTTTATTTTTTCAGGAAAGTTTGTTTCCTTATTAAATAAGCATTGAAATCAAATAATAAAAAAGGGAGGTCACCTTGCTTGTTTTTGAAGAAACTGATATCAAAATAATCAAATATTTCTAATGAATATATAGGGAAAAACAGGTATATTGTTATTTTCTTCAAAACTTTTCCATAGATTTCTTTCTGCTTTATTCATGTGTTAGCCCTTTGAACATACTTTCGAAAATATAAAGAAAAATGGGGGTCACCGATTTTTTTTT
>MJUU01023286.1:0-10629 GCA_002080025.1 Modiolus philippinarum
AATTGATCTGCAAAATAAAAACTTCCTATCTAAAATACTGTAGGAGATCTGCTCCGGACAAAGGGGGTACCCTATTGTTAAAAATGTGACGTAAAAATGACTAAGTTCAACAACTGATATTTTTAACATAAATTATCAAAAATAAAAATCAAAGTACCATGCACACCTTTGATATATGTACAATTGATCTGCAAAATAAAAACTTCCTATCTCAAATACTGTAGGAGATTTGCTCCGGACAAATGATATACCCATTTGGCAGCCGCCCACCATTTTCACCATTTTATTGCCATACACAACATAAATTAGGTAATCCAACAAAATTTTTTCTTTGTTGAAAGATGAACTGAAGCATTACATTCAAACAATACCTATTGTATAAGTGTGAATCTGACTTGTGTCACTGTTTTCAATCACCTTGATTAAATTACCTNAGGAAAAAATCTCCTTCCTTGGTCCAGAATTTAATTCTAAATGATTTCTCAATAATGATTAAATAATGAAATAATAAAAGACAGTAGATTGACCATTAGGGAAATAGTTCCCTTTTTTCCTGAAATTAATATATTATGAATTTTTATTGTATATATTCCACCTTTTTCAGCTTATTGTTTTTTGTTGCAACCTGTCATCTTCTGGTTTTTTATAATCTCAGAAATACTGACTTAACTGGTGCGAAATGTTCACAGTTGGTTCTTTAGAGCAGACAAATCGAAAAGTTTAGAAGGCTTGCAGGGCATTAGGTCAGGCAAAAAAGCAAAAGTTGCCAGACCGAGAATAAATTCACAGGACCTACTGTTTCAGCCCATAGAGCAGATGTCAATTTTTTACCTGACATTCGGCCCCGTTAGCTGAAAATTCTGCCAGACCGACTGAATTTTTTCCTGATTTGTCCTTCGGTCAGGCAGAATTGGATATGTCTGTTAGAGAATTTGTATCGTATTATTGTACATTGTCTTTAACCACAATTCCATCCTTATAGCGTTTGATTTGAACTAGAGGCTATACATGTATATCTCCCCATGCTGGAGCAAGTTTGAGTTCTCTTATTAGTTTTTAATTGTAAAAATGCAATAAATTTTGCAGAAAATTACATTAAATGACCCCAAAATCAAAAACAAAATTATGAAGGGGGTTGGATCCGGGGTGATAATCCAGAATGCTTTTTATACATATGTGATATCTTATGTTGTATTTTTTAAATGATTTAAGTTCATGTACCCTCAAAATCGAGAAAATATGAAGTAAATCCCACTTAAGAGCTGCATATGACAAAAAAGCCTTGAACCCTCATCTTTGGGAGTACTAGTACTTGAGCAGTTTCTGCCTGCTTTTCTTAAAAGGGGGGACCCATAATTTTTCAAAAAGGGAGGACCAGAACCCAATTTTCCAACAACCCCCTAGGAATTTTGAATATTTTCCAACTTAATGGGAGGCCCAGTCGACCTGGGCCCCTGAATCCGCCACTGTTAAGGGGGGCTGGGGGTGGGTTGTGAACTGAATTTTGTCATTTTACATTCTGTAATAAAGTGTTCCCTGGTCAAATATTTCCAAGTTATTTTGAACACATATTTGCACCTCCTCATTTTGAGAGTTAAGTCAATTTATTATCATTTGGTTTTTTTTTTAAATTTCATAATTAGGGATTGTACGAAAGCACTTTAAATATTATTTCAAAGTATCTTATGTACATGTATATCAAAGAAAAGATCCATTATTTTTTCAGGTAAACTATTCTCTTCAAATAAATGCAGAAAATAATCTCTACTAAAAGAACAAAGTACATACAATTTCAGGGAAAAATGGGAACTTAATTTCCCTAATGGTCAATCTACTGTCTTTTATTATTTCATTATTTAATCATTATTGAGAAATCATTTAGAATTAAATTTTGGACCAAGGAAGGAGATTTTTTCCTTAGGTAATTTAATCAAGGTGATTGAAAACAGTGATCACACTTATACAATAGGTATTGTTTGAATGTAATGCTTCAGTTCATCTATCAACAAAGGAAAAATTTTGTTGGATTACCTAACAATACTGGGGTATTTTATGTTGTGTATGGCAATAATAACCGGATTTTTCCGATGGAAAACCCAGTTAACAAGAGCTGTTGCCAAATGGCTTCCAATTATACCCCCACTCTGGCGGATTGAACCCTGAATCATAAAGGGAAAGTGCAAATTCAAGTGTGTGTGTGAACCAATGTCTCGATTGGTCTGAAAACACATCCCACAATATGGCATGACTATACAATACTTGTGACAAAATTTTAAAGCTGCATCGTAAACAATGCAGAGAAATCTTTTATGAAAAATTACTCCAGTATGCCACAATTGCAAAAAATGGAAGAATGTGTCCATGGGACACAGATGCCCCCGCCTCCTTGCAATTGAAACCCATAAATTATTAAAGGCATAACTATATACAATATATATTTATCAAATATTATTAGAAAGGATCTTTCTCCTGTGATAAATAGGCACAGGAACTGGTTTGGTTTTGATATAATGTGTAGTTCCAACAAATAATCTGAGAAACAGTCTTATATGTAATACTAATCTATTTTTAGCAACTGTGACCTTGACCTTGGTGGTATCAACGCTAAAATCTATGGGATTATGTCTATTGTGATAAGTAAGCAAGTGACCAAGTTTGGTTTTGATCAGATGCAGAATACTCAAGTAATCGTTCGGAAACCAAAATTTTATTGAAATTTTAGTCTATTTTTAGCAACTGTGACCTTGACCTTGGGGGTACCAACCTGGAAATCGATAGGTTTCTGTCTTAGGTGATAAGTAAGCATGTGACCAAGTTTGGTTTTGATCCGATGCAGGATACTCAAGTTATCATCCGGAAACCAAAAAGATGGACGTACGGACGTACGGACGTACGTACGGATCAGGGTAAACCTTAATGCCCCCGACCGCCTAGCGGCGGGGGCATAAAAAAAAATGACAAAGTCGGTAAACAGGAAGTAGTATTCTGACAAGTCAGAAAACGCATCCCACGATATGGCATGACCATGCAAAGCTTCTGACAAAATTTACGCTTTGTATCATTTACCATTACAGAGAAAACTTTGACGAAAATTCACTCTATAATGCTACAAGTGTCAAAATTGACCAAGTCGGTAAACAGGAAGTAGTATCTCGACAGGTCAGAAAATGTATCCCACGATGTGGCCTGACCATGCAAAGCTTCTGACAAAAGTTCAGCTTTGTATCATTTACCATTACAGGGAAAACATCTATAGTGTAAAAATTGACCAAAGTCGGTAAACAGGAAGTAGTATTCTGATTGGTCCAAAAATGCATCCCACAATATGCCATGATTATATAAAGCTTGTGACAAAATTTCAGATTTGTACCTTTTACCATTGCTGAGATAAATGCGACGAAAATTCACTCTATAATGCTACAATTTCAAAATTGACTAAGTCGGTAAACAGTAAGTAGTATTCCGACAGGTCAGAAAATGCATCAAACGATATGGCCTGACCATACAAAGCTTTGACAAAATTTAAGCTTTGTATCATTTACAATTACTGAGAAAACTTTGACGAAAATGCTACAAGTGTCAAAATTGACCAAAGTCGGTAAACAGGAAGTAGTATTCTGATTGGTCCAAAAATGCATCCCACAATATGGCATGCTTATATAAAGCTTGTGACAAAATTTCAGATCAGTACCTTTTACCATTGCTGAGATAAATGCGACGAAATGTGCTACGGGCGGACCCACACACACATGCACACATGCACACACACATACACACACGCACGCACACACACACAGACTGAAAACAGTATACCCCCTATCCCCCATGGGGAGTGGGGGTATAAAAACTTAATATATGAAACCGTTTTCAAGAATTAACAATTTACAACATTTTCCCATAGGGTCTTATGTTCAACTATTTTTCCCTGCGGCGGCCATCTTGGATGAGATGTGAACCTGTCAGGTAGTTGTAGAAATTGTACTACTTAGGCCACACCAATTTAATTTCTTGTTCTTCGGACTTTTTGGCCTTAAAATTTGGGGCGAGCGAGCGATAAGAAAATTTTTTATTTTTATTTTAAAAATTGATAATTTTAAGGCGAGTACCAAATCACAGGGGCGAGCGAGTAATTTATTTTTTTTTTAAATTTATTTTTTTGGAAAACATATAAAATATTTATTTGATTAAGTTGGTATTGTCTCATATTAACTCTTAAATGGTGCCATTTATCTCAGATAAATTTGTAATGTAAGAAGAACACATAAATGAATTCTGTCTTGATTATATTCTTACCAATATATTTGAAATGTTTATTTGATAATATTCTCAGCAATATATTTAGAAAGTTTTTTTTCTTCATTTCCTATTTCTCTCAATTTAATTTTGCTTATAATTGAATAAAAAGTTCTGTGCCATTTTGATTATTCATACACATTTTCCAATTCAGGATAACAATCATGACCTCAAATTGTTGCAAATTAAAATTAAAGTAAGATCAGCAAGAAGTTACATCTCTATTTATATTAGTCAGACTGCAGTATCTCATCATTACCATAGTACTTATTGAAAAATGAAAAAAAAATACATTTAGTCCTACAATTTCAGTACTCATTTTGACAAATTACATGTATACCGGTACATTCTTTTGTATCTCTTAGGCCCAGATAAAATGAAAAAAATTTGAAGACAGACAAAAATTATATACTGTTTAGATGCCTAGCAAGTAACAAGACTCAGAAATGTATATAGTGCACAACAAATCATGCTTATTTAAACACTAAAAACTAACGTAAGGGTAATCACTGCACAAGGGTATTGGATATTGTTATATTGTGCATTTTGTCGATTTGCCAGCACCTGTACTGGCCAGCTTACTAGAATAGAGACAAAGTCTACCATGCAGAGGCAGTTACCCAGTTTGTAATACATTTTTTAATTGCTGCAGGGATTGGTACAAAGCTCAAATTGAAATTTTGTTGAAATTTAACAATCAGACTGACATTATCTGTAGAAATTTTTATATTGAATATGGACAGCAAGCACAGTGAGGATTACAGGGCAAACACTACCTAAATGTAATTCCCATATACATGAATGCAGAACAAGTAAGATGATGAAAGTACCTAGCCCTATTAGTACAAGACAGACAGCACCACGCACCAACATACATGTGCAACTCTACCTGTCTACACCCATAATTTGCCTATAACTAAGAAAACTTATCCATTATTTTGAGTCTCGTGGGAAATAGAAATAACTGTCATCACATATAAGTAAGGACACCTCGTGAGATACCCAGATAAATCCTGGACTTATTTTATTCAGGATGCTGTCATTGCTGGTCATAACAATATCACCTGTTGTGATCAGTTCATGTGTGACATAAATTTTCCTGCTCCCTGTCATAAAATTTGTCTATGAAATGGTCAGATCTAACATGAAAATAGTAATGTGTTTTTGTTTAATTTACAATAGTTCAGCTCAACACGGGCGTCATGGCACATAGACAAAGTTGAAGGCGTCATGGCACAATGTGGAAGTCGTTAAAATAACATACCAAGTTTTTTTATTTTTTAATTTCAAAGCTGACAGCCAATGATTCGTACAGAAATCATTGTTATACATCCTTGTTATTTGTGAAAAGATGACATTTACCTATTACGAACTTACCTCGCTCCACGATGGAAAAAATGTTGTTCTTTCGGCCTCAATAATCGCTGAAGCATATGTTTACTGCTTAAAACATAAGTCATTTTGAATATATCGGCATTTATCAATAAATATATCACAAAATGTATCAATTAAAGGCAGTAAACTCGTCTATTTTGTCAGCATGAACAGATTTTCCCAAACAGGAAGCGATAAATTAATTTTAAAATTTAGTTCGGACCGGAAAGGGGCGGAATGCGGGAAAATTTTATTTTTATTTTTATTTCACTTTTGAAAAAGTACGTGCAGGCGGGTCCGACGAACAAGAAATTAATTTGGTGTGGCCTAATTACCTCTTAACTGAAAAACAAATCGCATATCTTATTTATGTCATCTGTTAAAACTAAAGAAAAGTCCGTGAGAATCCCATGAAATATAAATACATGAGATTCAAATTAAAAAAAATCAAACATCTCTATGGCTTAATAGATATGGCGGATAGGCTTGCGAATTTCGGGGTTGTTGGTTCGGATCTGTCTGGAGAAGGCTAGAAACGAACCTGTGAAACTCCTGTATCTTAGATATATATCAGAGTGTGATTTTTCTAGGGAAATCAGGTTTAACATGATCACGGGATAAATTTGTGAGTTTTCACTTTGAATTTTCATGGGATTCTGTGAAAATTTAATGAAATTCCCATCAAAATGGCCCATACACCACAATATTTTTGAGGGGTTCATGGGTTAATCTTACAGTAGTGATAATGATGTTTGATCACAAAAAGTTTTCTTAATACAATGTATACATTTATTATTAATACATGTAACAATGGTCCCTCATATATTTAATAAACATGTTAGTATAATATTTAGAGTACAAATACTTGTTGGTATGTTCTGTTTCTCAAGTTATCGGTAGTCAGACAGTTCAATGATGTGAAATATACATTCTAAAAAAAAAAAAAAAAAAATTCGCTATTTAGTTTTTCGTACTGTTTCATCTATGGCTTGTTCATCCTAGTAGTTTATGTTATAGCCTGTATACATACATGTAAAGTGTCTGATGAAAACGTTCATCGTTCCTATTTATACCCCGCTTTAAATATAGTGATTATGGTGTCCTTCCATCCGTTCGTTCGTTCGTCTGTCATAGGGTACTTACTTTCGGTGGTGACAATCCTACTAGACCACTTACTGACGAAATGTATGGAAACTTTCACAGAATGTTCAGTACACATTGCCATTTAGCACCATCTATTTGAAAATTTGCTTTAGTCTTTTTTTAAAATTTTTATTTCTGGAATATAATGGGAGAGCGGGGTATATATTAGTGAGCATTGCTAACAGTTTTTCTAGTTTCAGTACAGTAGCTCAAGATACACAGAGAATGCAATCGTTCGAACGCTTTACAAGTTAAGACATTAGTAAGCATATCTTACTCTCCCACGGAAAAAGTAAGATTTGCGAGCTGTTGTATCCTTTTACTTACTTACAAATCCTGGATCCACCCATGTGCGCGCATGTGTGTGCGTGTGTGATTTAAAAAATCTTGGTGACACACTCTTGATTAGAATGTGTTATGTTTGAACTATGTTGTTGATGAAACTTTTGTCTAATCCAATATGTTTAATCGAAAAATAAATATGTTTACAAAATAAATAAAAATAGCTATTTAAAATGTCTAAAAATGTGTTAGGTTTAATTTTATGTGTGTTTCTTTTTATGTAAATCATAACTGTAGGACACACACTGAAATCAAGGACTTTCAGTTTATTGAACCAAAATGGATCCAGGATTAGGTGACTCCTCCTTGTCCTTTGTCAATTGCCCGATCACTTGTTTCATAGCAAATAAACAATTGTGTTGGGTCAAACATGTTAAATTTATTTAAAAAAATCCACCACTGCTATTAATCAAAAATGAAATCGAAACTTTTTACATTCACCTTTGAAAGCAATGTCAGAATATTCGCTGGTCTCATTGGCGGATCAAGAGAGTTTTTATGGGGTTCCAAGGGTTGTACCCCTTTTATGGAAAATAAATTTGCAGGACTCATGGAGAAATTGAGAGAGATAATTCGACTGTAACTTCCCTTATTGGAAGTCTGGATCTGCCGATGGGACATGTTGAGATTGTCGAATATACCGAAAATTCCCTAACTGCTCCGTTGTTTAGTCAATAAACATGCTGTAATATTGTGATCTATTTTGAAATGTAGAAAACGGGGGTACAAAATGTCACCGTTTTCTCCGCAATAAAGCTTTTATTTCTTAGATCACCAACCGAAACGCGGACGAATGCGGGATATTTAAGTGCTTTATATTTATGTCAAAATTAATTTCGATTCTTTTTGTTAGATTTGGCAAGTGTTTGTAAATTTACATTTACCAGATATTTCACTACCTAAAAAAACGTTGCAGTTTATTGGACGTCACATGAGGTTGCAAAAAAAAAATTGACAATCTTTAAATGTTTTCCGACCTTCTACATAGCATAATTCGAAAACGAATCTGGTAGTCAAGGACTTTCTTTGCATGAATCTGGTCGGAATTCCTTTCCTCCTATTATATTAGTTTTTGAAAAAAGTTACAGACAAATTAATGCGAAAATCTAAAAAAGGAACACTATAAGACTATTTTCTGTGAATTTCCCTATATATTCTATATAAATTTAATGAAATATGATTGTTATTTTAACAAGCTATAGCAAAAAAGTTTAACCAGTGACCCCATTATTTTTTTACATTTTCAAATGTAGTTTTAAGTACTCTATCCATATACCAAAAATAAAAAAATTCTACGGAGTAGTCAATTTGGTACACTTCACATTAAGTAAACAAATGAATGGGGACGACATTTCTTATTTTCTATGTGGATATTGGTATATTTTAGAGCAAATACAATGAGAAATATAA
Source organism: Modiolus philippinarum (assembly GCA_002080025.1). Taxonomy (NCBI): domain Eukaryota; kingdom Metazoa; phylum Mollusca; class Bivalvia; order Mytilida; family Modiolidae; genus Modiolus; species Modiolus philippinarum. Next base: position 8,563 of record MJUU01023286.1, read on the forward strand.
TCAAACACCAGTGAAAGTGCAAGACAAGAAGAATCTCAGACACCCTCGGGTAAGACTTCAATTATTTCAGAATCAGCAAGGTTTGTCCAAACTGGAAATCTTACTCTTGGCTGTCAAGATCTCCTTTTATCAGCAATATGTACATTTTTCTCTTTGATCTTACCGACTGATTTTACGGTATCTCCGTACTGACCTAATACAAGAAAATATCAGGCAATTACGTCACGAATATGACATCATGGCTCTTATGACATTGCCGATAAAAACAATAATGGTAGTTTGGAATGTCTTGACAGAAAATATCACTAGTATCACAGCTCGTCCTATCGGACTCGCCGCGATACGATGATATTTTCTGTCTCGACCTTCAAAACTACCATTATTCTATATTTATCGGTAATTTGGGAGAGTTTCCTTTGATCTCTACTGCATCATAAAGTTTGTATCAACCAGCAACAAGTGATACTAGAAATTATCAGCTGTTGGTCATTAGGCATGCACCAACTGGTTGCGGAAGGATATATTTTAATTTTTTGACCAATTGGGTTTCAGCAGTAAAAACTCTCAAGAAAGAACATAAATGATGTGGGAAAACTAACTCAACTGAAAAAGTTATTAAAACATAAATATAAGTGCAACAAAAAAAATAACTACACCTTTTGCGTAGTAAATAAATGTCAATTATCTTTTACATAATTTCTTTCATGCAATTAATTTATTAGAAACAGTTACTGTTTCCATCAAAATAAATAATGCATGCATGTTAATATTGATAACTTAACAAAAAAGGGAAAAAAAACACCAACAATCAACAAAAAACATACACATGGCATCAAATGTTGTGCTTAATCAGTTCTACCCAGACACTAAGCAGTGTTAAAATTACAATTAAAATGCAATGCATACACAGTATCCAGAGAGTATCTGAAAAAATCCTCCTGAATTGAAAAGATTTTCTTAAATAATGGTAATCCCTACCCATCTCCCAAAAAACAACAACAACAAGATTTGTTTTGTGAAACAGTTATGCCCCCGTGTAGCAGTCAAGAAGAAACATTAAGCATGAACAGATATGTATGTGCTTCTGAGAAATTAATACATGTAATTATTTATAAATTCTAGCATCAATTGAAAAGTTAAATCATGAAAAGTGATGATTGTGTTAACATGCAAACACAGAAGCTACCCACTGGAGATCGTGCATTATCAAGAAGTAAAACAACTTTCACACCCCATCCCCCCAAAAAGTGTTTCTCTCTATCAGTGCTATCAGTACTTTGATTAATTTGATTATTGCATCAGATCAGTTCTATCAGTATTTCAATCATCTGATTGCATAAGAGATATTTTTATATAATCTCCATAGTAGAAAATAATAAATGTTTTAAGTAACATCCGCATTCATTTATCTGTCATAAGAAATTGAAAGATAGTAAGAAACAGTAAACACAATGCAATAAGTCATCAAACTGTGAAATACAAAACATGTTCTCTTACCATTCAAAATATTTTTATAAATACAAAATGTTAATAAAAGTTTGAAATGAAGATACTATACTGAATAATAGAAAAGATTTTTTTTCAATACCAATTTGCAGATTGGAATACAATGCTTGGTGTTTATCATTTATCATTAGAAAATAAAGGGCTACGCCGAGCGCAGCATGATACGACCGCAGCATGTCGTCCACTGAAATTTGAAAAAGTGTAATTTAAAGTGAGTATGGACATAGGAAAAAGCTTGACACAATAATTAGATGGACACAATAAGGAGATTGACCAAGTAATTAGCTGGACACAAACTAGGGAAAATAAAAATTAGCCCTTATGACTCCTTATGATTCCTCTTTGACCCTCTATAGCTCAGAAACGGTAAGAGCTATGCCCAATCCATTGACATGATGCTGAAAGCTTATATCAAGAGGAATCAAAAGAAAAAAATCCCATCGAAATGCAATGAAAAATAAAAATTTAAGGTAATCTGTAAATTTACGATTTTGGCCCCCTTCGGCCCCTCATAGCTCGGGAACGGCAAGAGCTACGTCAAATCCGTTGAAATACTACTGA
>MJUU01023286.1:11150-24641 GCA_002080025.1 Modiolus philippinarum
ATAATTTTTCATTAGGAATCCTTTGGAAAAAATTGCATCAAAATCGGACTAAAAATAAAAAAATGAAATTTTTTAAATTCGCCCCTTTTGGGCCCCATTTATCTCGTGAACGGTACATGCCACGTGAAATCCGTTGGCATACCCCAGTTTGGAAATTTTCTAAGGAGTTTACTGAAAGAAACCCAATCAAAATCTGATAAATAATAAAGATTCTACAGTCAAATATGTGAAAACAACCAATTTAACCCCTTTTGGCCCCTTTTTCTAAAATGGGCGGGGCCAGGTTCATAAAATTATAGCCCGGGCTAAAGCATGTGCCAAGAAACATCATACTAAAATTTGAAAATGATCTGTTCACTGGAACCCAAGTTATGCTGTCCACAGACACAAAAATACCCAATTTTACCCCTTTTTGGCCCCTTTTTCTAAAACGGGTGGGGCCATAAACCCGAAATTAAACCCGGGATAGCCATTATGCCAAGAAATCACATACTGAAATTTGAAGATGATCTGTCCACTAGAAACAAAGTTATGCTTGCCACAGACGCCGATGCTGACGCCGACGACTGCGCCATACCATAATACGACCGCAAAAAAAGATTACACCACTTTATCCCGATTATTACCATATTTTATCCACTCTCGATATTTAAATTTTAAAATTTTAAAATGCTCGGCAAGCCTCGCAATTAAAAGTTTAAAATTTAACTATCTCTAGTGGATAAAATATGGTAATGAACGGGATATTGTGGTGTAATCTATATACATGTATATGCAACATCCCCAATCATTCATACATTTATATTATTACCTTCATATATTTATATTAATACCTTTCATAAGGAATTTGAAAATGATAAGAAACAGAGAAAACACCAAAAGTAAACAAAGCTATAATGGTGACTTTATAAATACACCTGAAAAATGAAAACACAGTCTCTTACAATTTAACATTGTTTAAAGGATATACAAAATGTTGTTTAAAATGAACTACGGGTTATTTTTTGCGGCAGGTATAGAGAATTATTTTCTCGTAGATGAATTTAACCATGTTTCTATATTTAAATTAAAACTAAATATAATTTCACATTTGTGGTGAAATTATTTCAGATTGTAAAATTTCAAGGTCAAGGTCACCACGTTAAATATTCTGGTACCAAATGTAAGGTCTTCCACAAGGAATGCACATGCAAAATATGAAAGCCATATCACTTTCCATTCAGAAGTTATACCCATTGTTAAAGTTTTTATGCAGTTGTTCAAATGACAAGGTCAAGGTCACAAGGTCAAATATTCTGAAAGGTCTTGTCACAGGGAACTCACATTCAAAATATTAAAGCCATATCACTTACAATTTAAAAGATATAACAAATGTTAAAGTTTTTTTTTTTTTTTTTTTTTCGAAAAATCCATCACATGTGAAGGTCAAGGCCACAAGGTCAAATATTCTTGTATTGATTGAAAGGTCTTGCCATAAGGAATACAATGCAAAATATGAAAGTCCTATCACTTACCATTCAAAAGATATATCCAATGTTAAAGATTTTTTTGCAGACAAACAGACAAACAGAGAGACCAAAAACTATATGCCCCCCGAATCTTCGATTCTCTGGGGCATAAAAAACCTCCAGCACTATCAATATTACCACCAAATCAAAAGTCCATATTACTAGTATATCATTGCAAAGAGACGATGGGCTCATTGAAATTTGGCAGAAACACGAAAACGACAGGGGATGGAGGAAAGGGGGGTGGTAGCGAAGTTCAACTCTGAATGAGGAATGGGGTCTTAATAGGGAAATAGGGCTCAAAGACATATCAGTATTGACGGTTGATGGGATGGAAATAAGCAAAAGTGACAGGGAATGGGGAAAACTCTCTTGTGTTCTAATTCTCAAGACAAGAGTAACATTATGACAAATTTGATGCCTTTCCATGGAGGACATTTTAATGTGAAGAATTTCCTTTTGATTATCACCAAAACATCAAGATAATTATCAGATGGTTTCAACCTACCTTTAGTCCTTATTTCACTATAATATGATCCCGAATTTTGTTCAAATGCAACATCTCCATTACTTCTGATGGACATTCCTTCCTTAGCATAACTTTCATTTGAATGAATTATCTTGATGATTTGGTGATAATCAAAAGGAAATTGTTCACATTAAAATGTCCTCCATGGAAAGGCATCAAATTTGTCATAATGTTACTCTTATCAATACTGATATGGAGTGACATCACATAAGACCACGTCAGGCATAAAAATTCGAAAAAAAAATAGTGCATAGTTTTTCACTATTAAACAAAAGTGGTGCAAGAAAAAACGTAAAAAAGGAATACCGGTAGTAACTTAACAATAAAGGGCTACGCGGAGCGCAGCATGATACGACTGCAGCATGTCGAACACTGAAATTTGAACAAGTGTAATTCAAAATGAATGTGTACACAGTAAAGGGCTTGATACAGTTATTAAATGGACACAATAAAGAGCTTCAACCAGTAATTAGCTGCACACATTTTTTTAACCAAGGAAAATAAAAATTAGCCTGTATGATTCCTTATATAGATGGTAAGAAATTGTAAGAGGTATGTCAAATTGGTCAACAGTCAACATACTACTTTAACTATACGATAAGAGGAAATTGAAGAAACGAACCCATTAAAATCCAACAACAACAAAAAAAAAAGATTTTACATATTTTGAAAATTGCAATTTCAGCCATTTTGACCCCTTGTAGCTCGAAAATGGTAAGAGCTACTCCAAATCCGTTGCATACAACTGAAAGCTTACATCAAGAGGAATCCAAAGAAAAAATCCCATTGAAATCCGATGAAAAATAAAGACTTCACATATTTAGAAAATTAGCAATTTTGGCCCCTTTGACCCCTTGTAGCTCGGAAATGGTAAAAGCTAGGCCAAATCCGTTGGCATACTACTGAAAGCTTATATCAAGAGGAATTCAAAGAAAAAAATCCCATCGAAATCCGATGAAAAATAAAAATTTTAGGTTATCAGCAAATTTGAAATTTTGGCCCCTTTCGGCTCCTCATAGCTGGGAAAGGAAACAAGTCACCAAAAATATAATAGTTGAGCGCCATATTAATTTTTAATAAGGAATCTAATGAAAACAAGAATTTTGTGTCTAACGGAGACAATGCCCCGCCTCGCAATTATTTTGAACAATGCTATATATTTCATGATCAGTGAAGCATGAATTTGGTGGCATGGGTAAATACTTGTTATGTTTTTTTTTATTTGTATCCTAATGTGTTTTTATATGAAATTTCATGATAATAGCATACATCGGTCACAGAAAAGAAACTTAAATCTCATACAATCTCCCTTTTTCCATGAACAGTCAAACATGAAATTGGTAGCATGGAGAAATTTCTATTATAATTTTTGTTTTATTACACCTTAATGTGTATTGATGTAAAGTTTCATGATAATAGCATACATCCTTCACAGAAAAAAACTTCAACCTAAGCGTAAACCTCATACCATCCCCCTTTTTTCCATGGTCAGTGAAGCATGAAGTTGGTATCAAGGATAAATTTTTATTATGATTTTTGTTTAATTATACCCTAATGTGTATTCATATAAAGTTTCATGATAATAGCATACATCCTTCACAGAAAGAAAACTTCAACCTAAGGGTAAACCTCATACTACCCACACCCTCCCCCTTTTTCCATGATCAGTGAAGCATGAAGTTGGTGGCCGGGATAAATTTTTATTCAAGATCAGTGAAGCATAATGTTGGTAGCCCGGATAAATTTTTATTATGATTTTTGTTTAATTATACCCTTATGCGTATTTATACAAAGTTTTATGATAAAAGCATACATCCTTCACAGAAAAAACTTCAACCTAAGGGGAAACTACCCACACCCTCCCCCCCTTTTTCCATGATCAGTGAAGCATGAAGTTGGTGGCCGGGATAAATTTTTATTGTGATTTTTGTTTAATTATACCCTAATGTGTATTTATACAAAGTTTCATGACAATAGCAAACTTCCTTCACAAAAAAAAATTCAACCCAAGGGTAAACCTCATACTACCCCCTTTTTTCCATGATCAGTGAAGCATGAAGTTGGTAGCCCGGATAAATTTTTATTATGATTTTTGTTTAATTATACCCTAATGTGTATTTATACAAAGTTTCATGATAATAGCATACATCCTTCACAGAAAAAAAGCTTCAAATTAAGGGTAAACCTAACTTGGGACAGACGGACGGACAGACAGACCCAAACACTATATGCCCCCTACTATTGTAGGCAGGGCATAAAAACTGCATCAAAATCGGACAAAAAATGAAAACAAGAGACTCTCAAGAGCCTGTATCGCTCACCTGGTCCTTGATTAACATAGACATTTTATATTAAAGAGCCAATATACATGTATATAATTAAACTATAGTTATAATATGCCCAATTAGTTTAAGGGGAGAAGACCGCTGTAAGTGTTCCCCATGGGGTCCAATGTTAAACTATGTTCCCTGCTGGCAGCCATCTTGGATAAAGTGGGAACCTGAAAAAAAATAGAGGATGACATGCCCCCGCGCAAGGTTGAATCAAATTGGGATTTTTTAGTAATGTTTGTGTCTGTAAGATACATATGATGCCGCCGCTAAACACATGTTATTCTAGGTTGCACAGATAAACAATGTACCCTGTATTACTAAATCACCAAAACATGACGAAGTTCAACAATGTATAATTTTCGACAAAAATTAACCAAAATAAAAATCCTTACCACATGCAGGTCTTCAATATAGGTACAAAAGATCTGCAAAATAAAAACTTCCTAGCATCAAAACTGATGGCCATACTGGATTTCGAGCAGACCTGAAAAATACCTTTTTTGTAAGGGACCACCAAAGGACTATTGTGGCTAAGTTTGGTGCCAATTGGCTCAGTAGTTTCAGAGAAGAAGATCTTTGAATGTGTTTTCCCATAGGGTCTAATGTTAAAACTATGTTTCCCGCTGGCAGCCATCTTTGATATCACACAGACCTGAAAAACACCTTTTTTGTAGGGGACCACCCAAGGACTATTGTGGCCAAGTTTGGTTTCAATTGGCTCAGTAGTTTCAGAGTAGAAGATCTTTTAATGAAAAGTTTACGCAGGACGGACAGACGGATGGACAACAAACGCAAAGTGATGGCAAAAGCTCACCCTGGCATTAGCCAGGTCAGCTAAAAATAGATTTTTGAGATTTCCCCCTTTTAGGATCCATTTATCTCATAAACAGTACATGTGACGTGAAATCCTTTGCCATACTACTGATTGGAAATTTCCTCAGGAGCACACTGAAAGAAACCCCATCAAAATCTGATAAATAATAAATATTCTACAGCCCAATATATGAAAACACCTAATTTTGCCCTTTTTGGCCTTTTTTAAAAAATCGGGCAGGGCTACAATACCCAAAACCAATCCCAACCTTCCTTTTATGACAAGGAACATTATCTTAAAATTTCATAAGGATTGATCAACCATAACTGAAGTTATCGCACGCTGCTGATGCCGAAGACGCCCATGCAGACAATGCCGCAAGTATTATACCAATATACAGCCTCAAAAATTCTTTTGCAGTCGTATAAAAAAGTAATTTAATTTGTGTTCCATTGTGTAATTACCGATAAAAAAATTATAAGTATTTTTGTTCGCTCGACAAGGATTATCAGTTCCATATCAGACTTCACCCTACGGGCTCATCTGATATGGACCTGATAATCCTTGTCGAGCGAACAAAAAAACTAATACTTAATATGTGTTGCACTTCCACTGGTGTTATGGCGGATTTCCCGGATGATTAACGTATTTTATTTGCAATTCTTCAATGAACATACCAATATTCCTCTAGTAACACCTATAAAACTCCTTCTAAACTCCAGTCCTTTGTCTGCTCATCAAGCAATCAAGCTTCTATAGAATTCCATTGTATACCAATTTGTCATCACTGGAGTATCAAGGTTAACCCCTTCAGGCAGTACAAATTGGTATACAATAGAATTCTATGGAAGCTTGATTGCTTGACAAGCAGACAAAAGGTGTTACAAGAGGAATATTGGTATGTTCATTGAAGAATTGCAAATAAAATACGTTAATAATCCGGGAAATCCGCCATAAGATTCTTAATTTCTCACATCATTCAGGAAATGTGAAAACAGGACAGAAATTAGAGAAATTTTCATTCAAATGCCAGAATGATATGAAAATTCATTCAGTATTGAAATGATTTTTGAAGATTCACAAGTATCTAACAGACACAAGTCCTAAACAAAGCAGCATGCTGTCTTTCAGTTTTGTGAAGGAAAATGCCTTTGTCAACACATTAGCAATAAAGTTAAAAATAGATTACCGTATATCGGGTTATTTTCGCATTGGCTTTTGTTCGCGATTTCGTTGTAAATCAGGACAGTGAAATATTCGCTAGGTTTATAATTCTCGTTTTTATACCTTATCCACTACATTTGAATGGGCAAAGAAATTTTCGTGGAAGCTAATTTTCGTGCAAGCTTTTGTACCGCGAACATAGCAAAATTTAAACACATGCAAAAAAATCCCGATATACGGTATCTGTCAACTTTTACTGAAATATAAATACATACTCATAGTTAGCCATGATTGCAGGATAGGCCACTTCAGACAGTGTCTGTGTTAACAGGTTCACATAAACATCAAACATGGCAGCACTGGAAATAGAAAAAAAAAAACCCAACATACCTCAAATATCAGTGTTTCCATTAAAAAAAATCCATGTAAAAAGACATTATATTAAACTGATTTTAAACATAAGTTTCAATAAATAGCAGTCATAAAAATTGATGGGTGTTCCATGGAACACTTGTGTCACCTGCACTACAGAAGAGCCATTTTGGCCCAGTGAACCTCTAAAATCTGTAAAATTAAAATTTTAAGTATCAGGTGCATGTTTAGATTAGGAGAAAAACATATCTTACAAATTAGTTTGGAATATGAATTCCTTTTTTGAAGGACATATTCAGATTAACAAACTTAATTAACAAATGAGCTATGTTGGCTTGGCAAACCTCTAAAATCTGTAAAACAAAATTTTAAGTATAATGAACATAACCGATAAACAACATATACTGAAAGTTCGGTTGGAATCTGACAGACATTTTTGGATCAGTGGTAGATTAGCAAACAAATTAACAATTGAGCTATTTTGGCTCAGTGCACCTCAAAAATCTGTAAAATAAAAATTTTAAGCATCAGATGTGCAATTATATCAGGTGAACAACATATCCTGAAAGCTTGGTTGGATTATGACTTACAGCTTTGAAGGAATTCCAGATTAACAAACTGAATAAACAAATGAGCTATTTTGGCTAAGTGAACCTCTAAAATCGATTAAATCAAAATTTTACATATTAGATGCATAATAAGATCAGATAAACAACATATCCTGAAAGTTTGGTTGGAATATGACTTACAGCTTTGAAGAAATTCCAGATTGACAAAATGAACAAGAGCTGTTGCCGAATGGCAGCCAAATATACCCCCCCCCCTCATTGAACCCTGAATCTATATGGCAAGTGCAAATTTAAGTGGTTGTGGACACAATACAGGTGTGGACACAGTACAAGTGTGGACACAATGATATAATTTCAAGAAAGAACTTTTCACAAGGGTTCAAATGAAAATATTCTTTCGAAATTGGACAAATATAAAATTCACCCTTTTTTAGCCTCTTTGACATTTAAAAAAAAAATCAAAAGCGTTAGAGAAATTTCATTAAAACATTTGAAAAACAACTTTTTAAGAGGACCACAATGAAAAAGTGTGTCTCTCCAACAGCTTGATTTCAAAACATCTATGCTTTGAATTATTTCCTTGAGAAAAAATCATTGCAGAAGGAATAAAAAAGTCAAAGTCAAATTATCTCCCCTTCCTGGTTTTTGTTCAATAATTACATTCCTTCATGCACATCTCCATATAGTGTCCTTACTTTGTTTTAAGTTTCTTCAAAATCCTTCGAGTTGTTTAAAAGGAGTTGCACTTACGATGTAACCCATACATAGGAATCAAGGAAAAGTCAACGTTTAATTATCTCCCCTTCCTGGTTTCAGATAATAATAATATTCCTTCGTGTACATCTCCATATACATGCATATAGTGTTCTTCCTTTGCGTAAAGTTTCATCAAAATCCTTCAAGTGGTTTGAGAGGACTTGGGCTTACTAAGTAACCCATACATAGGAAATAAACGAAAAGTCAAAGTAAAATTATCTCCCCTTCCTGGTTTCAGACAATAATTATATTCCTTCATGCACATCTCCATATAGTGTCCTTCCTTTGTGTAAAGTTTCATCAAAATCCTTCGAATGGTTTAAGAGAAGTTGCGCTTACAAGGTAACCCATACACAGGAAATCAACAAAAATTCAAAGTCAAATTTTCTCCCCTTCTTGGTATCAGACAATAATTATATTCCTTCATGCACATCTCCATATAGTGTCCTTCCTTTGTGTAAAGTTTCATCAAAATCCTTCAAGTGGTTTAAGAGGAGTTGCACTTACAAGAAGTGTGGACAGACGGACAGACAGACAGGGTGATTCCTATATACCCCCCAAACTTTGTTTGCGGGGGGTATAATAAACAAATGAGCTATTTTGGCTCAGTGAACCTCTGAGATCAATTAAATCAAAATTTTACATATTAGATGCATAATTAATATATCAGATGAACAACATATCCTGAAAGTTTGGTTGGAATATGACTTATAGTTATGATGGAGCTGTGGATTAATAAACCAGATTAGCAAATGAGCTATTTTAGCTCTGTGAACCTCTAAAATCTATGAAACCAAAATTCTAAGTATCAGGTGCACAACTACACCTGGTAAACAACATATCCTGAAAGTTTGGTTGGAATCGGACCAGCCGTTTTTGGAGGAGTTGCAGATACAAAAACCGACGGATGACGCAGGACAACGATGTAAGAATACAGATAGTAATCCCTATGTGTTGACTCTGCTTACAGCAGGCGACACAACAACCATATGGATGAAATATTGCAACTATCAATGATTGATTAATTGAATATTGTTTAATGTCTACTCAGCAATATTTCAGCTAAGACGAGAACAAGTTTGTCACTGAATAATCATGTTAGGGTATGGAAAGGGCCATAGGATGGGAAATTCTGACTGCCACTGGAAAAGAAGGGTAAAATTGGAAGGGGCGTCGAATTTAGCCTTGTAGTCGATCACCTACGGACCACTCAAGAAAGGGTTCTTTAACGTTCAGGAAGCATGGCATTTCTTCCAATACATGGACCTGAGTTTACATCCAATCCAAAGATGGGTTGTGTATTTATTACCTCAGGAGCACACTGAAAGAAACCCCATCAAAATATGATAAATAAAAAAATTCTACAGGCAAATATGTGAAAACATCCAATTTTGCCCTTTTTGGCCCTTTTTTTTAATACGGGCGGGGCCACAAAATAAAACTAGAGGATGACATTCCCCCGCGCAAGGTTGAATCAAATTGGGATTTTCTAGTAATATTTGTGTCTGTAAGACACATATGATGCCCCCGCTAAACACATGTTATTCTAGGTTGCACAGATTAACTACCAGTATGTACCCTCTATTACTAAATCACCAAAAAATTATAAGTTGAGCAATGTATATTTTTGAAAAAAAAATGAACCGAAATCAAATACATACCACATGCACATCTTCAATATAGGTACAAATGAACTGAAAAATTAAAGCTTCCTAGCCTCAAAACTCTAGGAGGAGTTGTTCGGAAAATCTGTGTACCCTGTATTAATAATTCATCCAATAAATGACTAAGTTCAACAATGTGTATTTTTTCCAAAAATGCATCAAAATCAAAATCCTTCCCACATGCACATTTTCAATATAGGTACAAATGATCTGCAAAATAAAAACTTCCTACCATCAAAACTGTAGAAGGAGTTGCGTGGACAAACTATGTACCCTCTATTACAAAACGTCCCAAAAATGACTAAGTAAAACAATGTATATTTCTAGAAAAATGCACCAAAATCAAAATCCTTACCACATGCCCATCTTCAATATAGGTACAAAAGATCTGCAAAATAAAAACTTCCTAGCATCAAAACTGTAGGAGGAGTTGTGCGGACAAACTATATACCCTCTATCACAAAATCACTAAAAAATGACTAAGTTGAACAATGTATATTTTTGACAAAAATTAACCAAAATAAAAATCCTTACCACACGCACATCCTCAATATAGGTACAAATGATCTGCAAAATAAAAACTTCCAAGCATTAAAACTGTAGGAAGAGTTGAGTGGACAAACTATGTACCCTCTATGAAAAATCACCTCAAAAATGACTAAGTTCAACAATGTATTTTTTTGTAAAAAAAAATCACCAAAATCAAAATCCTTACCACATGCACATCTTCAATATAGGTACGAATGATCTGCAAAATAAAAACTTCCTAGCATCAAAACTGTAGGAGGAGTTGCGCGGACAAACTATGTACCCTCTATGAAAAATCACCAAAAATGACTAATTTCAACAATGTATATTTTTGACAAAAATGCACCAAAATCAAAATCCTTATCACATGCACATCTTCATATATGTACAAATGATCTGCAAAATAAAAACTTTCTAGCATAAAAACTGTAGGAGGAGTTGCGCAGACAAACCATGTACCCCCCTCGGACAGACAGACGGAGGAACGGACGGAAGACGGACGGACGAGAGTAAAACAATATGCCCCCTGACTTATCGTCGAGGGGGCATAAAAACCAATCACAACCTTCTTTAAGTGCAAAGGAACATTGTTTTAAATTTCATAAGGATTGATCAACTGGAACTTAAGTTATTGACCAAATACAAAAGTGTCTACAGACAACGCGGACGTGGATGAGGACAACGACAACAGTGCCACACCATTATATGACCTCAAATTTTTTTCGGTTGTATAAAAATATCATTACATCAAGATTGGAAAATGTGGATTTATCAGGTCTGGTATCAACCTAAAATAAATGGATCTGTTAAATTTAAAGACCGAATTTTAGCCAGTAACTTGTAATTGTTAATTTCTTAACTTACTTTTCAAGAGTTTGATATGCCACAGGACTCATCAAATGTAAAAAAATGCAACCTAAAAAAGATACAAATATTGTCATAAACAAGTGTAAATAATATCATATTTTTTCCTCAATATACAAGAAAATTTTAATTTCATTGGTTTAAAAATTTCCTTCTGTAATATCAGAGTTTTTCCACATAACCTTGCTTACCAGTAGTGGCAATATACTCATACCTGTTAACCCTCCCCCTTTCAGGGAGAGACTCCCTCTTAGAAGCATAATCTCCCCTTTGAATGGATTTACTTAACTGCCTTCAACCCCCTTCCCCAACTCAACATGCAAAAATATTTCTTGATCAGCTTGAGGCTTGTATTTTCTACTTTTCCTATTGCTATGCATATTCTCTTAAGTTTTAAAATGCATGTAAATTGTATAATTTATCATCATAAAATATCTTACCTTTGGGAATTTTGAATTTGGTATCTTTCTTGTACCACAATTTAACAAATTCATTCTCTTTCAGCAGTATGGGGTACTAGAAAATTGCAATGAAAATGAAAAAAAAAATTAGAAATTGTATTATAGAATATTTTTTCACATTGCAGAACAGGAAGAAGTGGTTATCAAACACAGATATTCAAATTTAGTTAACTTATTTGAGTACGGATAAGAAACTGGAGAAGGGCAATGAATCTTACAACATTTTTCTGCCTTTTTATTTTACTTTTTAGCAATCATTACATAAAGTCTAAAAATAAGCAAGAGCTGTCAGCAAACGGCAGGCAGATTATACAACCTGCTCATTGGGTTTATTCCTCAAATGCCAACATTCTTTGATCCTCCGACAATTTACCTGTAAAATTTTGTTGGCATTCAAGGAATGGTGTCAGATAGTTGTCCAAACAAAGTTGCATGGTTTAAAAAAACAATTTCTCTAATTAGGTCTTGTAAATTGTACTGGCTTCACATCAGAAAATAAATAAAAAATTTTTTTTTCATTATTTTTTTCAGAGTATGAATTTGTTCTAATGTGTGTACATTTTTTTTGTATTTTATAGGAATAGCAAAACTTTTTAACACTCTTTTAAAATGTATTTGCGGTATCAAAGTGTGTTTTTATTATTTTTTTTTTGCTTTTGCTAGTTTGCTAGTTGGATTAACCTCAGTTCGAATACAAAAAAAATCAGTTTTTTCAATTTTTTATAGATCTTTATACATTAGAAAATTACAAACTTTGTCATGTTTGTGTATGTTTTTTCCATAATTTAAATAAAATATTTCATTTATTTGACATTTTTGAAGTAAATAAATCTTTTAAGTGATATTTTCACCTTTTTTCCTATTAATTAATGTTTCAATTAATGTCTTTATTCTTATAAAAACACCATATTATTGTATAAACATCTATTGAAATTATTTTGTTGGCATTCAAGGAATATGTAAAATATAAAATGTTGGCATTCGAGGAAGACACCGCTCATTGAACCCAGAATCAACAATGTAAGTGCAAAGTTAGATGGATGTGAACAGAATACAGGTATAGACACAATATGAATATGGACACAATACAGGTATGTACACAATGATATAATCCTTAAGAAATAACTTTTCACAAGGGTTTGCATGAAAATATTCTGTGAAAATTTAAAAAAAAATAAAATTCACCTATTTTTGGCCTCTTTGACATTTTACACAAAAATCATAATCAGTAGAGAAATTTTGTTGCAATACTTTGAAAGCAAATTCTCCAGACCATAATTATGAAAGGAGTGTTTATCTCTCAAACCCTTATTTTACAATATCTACCCTTTGAATTATTTCTTTGCAAAATTGTCAAAGTCCAAAAATAAAGGGCTACGCCGAGCACAGCATGATACGACCGCAGCATGTCGACCACTGAAATTTCAACAAAAGTAGTTTAAAGTGAATATGGACACAGTAAAGAGCTTGACACAATAATTAGATGGACACAAAAAGAAGCTAGACACAGTTATTAGCTAGAAACAAAATAGGGAAAAACCCTTTTGATTACTTACTGATAAAAAACCGTAAGAGCTATGCAAAATATGTACTATCAACTAAAACTTTACATCCATAGAAATTCAAAGAAAAAATCCATCGAAATCTGATGAAAAATAAAGATATGACACATTTAGAAAAATTGCAATTTTGGCCCCTTTGACCCCTTGTAGCTTCGAAACAGTAAGAGCTACAAAAAATCCGTTGACATACTACTGAAAGCTTATATAAAGAGGAATCCAAAGAAAAAAATCCCATCGAAATCCGATGAAAAATAAAGATTTGAAATATTTAGAAAAATTGCATTTTTGGCCCCTTTGACCATTATGTAGCTCAGAAACAGTAAGACCAACAAAAAATCCGTTGACATAATACTGAAAGCTTAGCTCA
>MJUU01023289.1:16085-31986 GCA_002080025.1 Modiolus philippinarum
GTGAAATTGAGGTCACAGACAAAAGCCATATAGCAGACTGTCATGTACTACTCAAGACCAACCTATATACCAAATATCATCGACCTACCAGTTATAGTTACTGAGAAAATGACCTAAACATGCTCACTAGACCGTAAAATTGAGGTCAAGGACAAAAGCCATATGACAGACTGTCATGTACTACCTAAGACCAACCTACATACCAAATATCATTGACCTACCACTTATAGTTACTGAGAAACTAAACTAAGCACAAAAACTTAACATGTTCATCGGACCGTGAAATTGAGGTCACAGACAAAAGCCATATAGCAGACTGTCATGTACTACTAAAGACCAACCTATAGACCAAATATCATTTACCTACCATTTATAGTTACTGAGAAAATGACCTAATCACAAAAACTTAACATGAAAGTTTACCCCGCCGCCGCCGTCATACTTTGTATGCATATGTCTCCCTTTCCCCGCCTATCGTCGCGGGCGAGACAAAAATCACTGTATTGTAAATTTGTACAATACACACAATCAGAACGAGAAAAAGGAGACCCAATGACGTCCCATTGTCCCATAGTTTATGGATGTAATGTATGATGGTATGAAAAGTGCTATTGAACATCAAAGTGAAACTGAACCCAAAAGCTTCCACAGACACTAAACATGGTAAAGAGGTTTTGACAGACAGATGGACTTCAAATATAATCTTAAGATGACATGGATGTATAGACAATAATAGTGCACATGTACCCTAACTTTTCATAAATGCAATGAAGGATGAAATCTAAAAACACAGGAGGATGTCAGTGTGTCGCAAGCATTTTCACCATTTCATGCGGAATCCTTACACATGTATTATGTTAATGTGAAGTACATATACTATATCATTGTATATTGGAACCACAACAGACACAATTTAAGTAAAATTTGGAGGTGAAAACGATGATTAGCTAAGTGAAGTGGACGTCCTTATCTCGACATGAATCAGTTCCTTCTTGCAACTTCATGGAACCTTCTGAACCATATTGTTGACGTCACAGACATTGCATTGCCGTACATCACTTATGTTTTTACAGCCAATGCAGTTTAAGCTAAGCAAATAGTGCGCTTGAACTAGCAACTATACTGTTATGTTTATCACAGTTTACTCTCAATCTAAGATAAGTTTATCTTATGATAAAAATTTGAAGTAGAGATTATCTCTACAAAAATTTATAGAAAAAGTTATTTCCTTATATCTCAAACAATTGTCCTTTTCAATAACAGGAAATGCAGCGAAGAGTTTAAACAATTGTGTTGAAACATGTTCCTGGTAGTATAGATGTAGAGTCAAGTGTTGATGTTTGATTGTTACAGTGTTCTTGTATTCTATTGTATTCTGCAGAATAACTAATCAACTATGATAAATATTAGTAATAATGTCACCAGTGTTGAACACTACAATAGGTACTAGAGGCTCAGAGAATGAGCCTGTATCGCTTACCTGACAAATGCTTCTATGCCATGCATGACCAAGACAGATGTTTTTTACCAATGGGGGGTCAAATGTTTAGCTATGTTCTCCATTAGCACCTTTATTTTTGTCTGATCCTATTGAAATGAATAATTTTTGCAAAGTACCCTCTATACAATGTTAAATTTCAGAGAAGATGATGAAGAATGGTTATCTCATACCAGGCTCCAATGTTAAACTATGTTTTACTCTGGATTCCACGTTTTTTGTCAAATCATAATGAAATGAGCAATTTTTGTAAAGTACCTTCCGTACATCATTCCTGTAAAGTTTGGTTGAATTTGCTTCAGTGGTATCAGAGGAAAAGATGAAAACATGATTTTCCCATAGGGTCCAATGTTAAACTATGTTTCCTGCTGGGGGCTATATGTTTTATTCGATCAGAAAATTTTTGGCAATCTAAATAAAGGACCTTCCATACAAAATTCCTGTAAAGTTTGATTCAATTTGCTTCAGTTGCTTCAAAGAAGATAGCAAATATATGCTTTTCCCCGTAAGGTCCCATGTTAAACTATGTTCTGAGCTGGCGGCCATGTTTTTTAACAGATCGGAAAAATTTCGACAATCTATATAGAGGACCATACATACATCATTAGTGTAAAGTTTGGTTCAATTTGCTTTAGTAGCTTCAGAAACGATAGAATATAAATTCTTTTCCCATAGTGTCCTAGGTTAAACTATGTTCTGCACTGGCGGCCATGTTTTTTAGTGGATCAGAAAATTTTCGGCAATCTCTTTGAAGGACCTTCCATATATCGTTCCTATTAAGTTTAGTTCAATTTGCCTCATTAGGTTCAGAGGAGATAGCAAATATATGCTTTTACAAATGAGTAAAATGTTAAACTATGTTTAGTGCTGGCAGCCATGTTTTTTATGGGATCAGAAAATTTTTGGCAATCTACATAAAGGACCTTCCATACATCATTCCAGTAAAGTTTGGTTCAATATGCTTCAGTAGCTTCAGAGGAGATAGCCAATATATGCTTTTCCCATAGGGTCCATGTTAAACTATGTTTAGCTCTGACGGCCATGTTTTTCAGTGAATCAGATAAATTTTGGCAATCTACATAAAGGACCTTCCATACTTCATTCCTGTAAAGTTTGGTCCAAATTGGTCCATTGGTTTCTGAGGAGATAGTCAAAATGTAAAAAGTTTATGGACGGACGACAACAGACGCCAAGTGATGGCAAAAGCTCACACTGACCAATTGGATTTTGTGAGCTAAAAATTAGGAATGGCAAAATGTCCCAAATTCAATAGTCAATTACTTGATACAAATATGAATACTGGGAGTATCTTGTATTATGTACCACAATGTTGTTTGAAGTAGAATGATTATCTTTTATGTAGGCCTTGTCAGTAAAAACTTATCGGTTTTGTCTTTTATAAAACATGTTTACATTACTATTGACTGAATATCTAATGTATGTAAACAATGAAATACTAATTGGAAGCATCTTTGAGTTGTTGTTGCTCCCCTTTGGGTCGTTGTCTCTTTGACACATTCCCCATTTCCCTTCTTTTTTCTAATTGGAAGCAATGAATTGACATTCATTTAATCAAATTTTAATGTGACATCTTTTTGCTAATTACCTGTAATTTTGTTGGCAGTAATGCAAAATGGAAGTTTTTTCCTAAATTTTTAGGGTCATAGTAACTTTATTTACATGTTTCAAAATATCATTGTATAAATATAAACACGACCATAAAAAGCTCTTTGCAATTTTTTTTTCATAATCTTTTCAATGCAATTAAATTAGGTGGTGAAAAGACATGACTTTGTTTGAAAGGCAGAATTTTGTGTGCTGCTTGTGTAGGAAGGAAAAAATTTTGTGACAAGGAACATACATTCTGTTTAAATTATTTACTGGTTAACCAGAACATTGGTAACTGATAATTTACTGAAAACATTTATCTACAGTAAACATGATATTGAACAACAAAGCTATATGTTAATTCAGTCACTTTTTTTTGTGGCTGTTATGAAATAAATTATGTATCACCTTTTCTTCCTCTGTATCTTCTGTTTGTTTTGGTTCTTCAGCACATTCTGGGGCAGGTTGCTGTACCTGCTCAGTAGGAGGTGATACTTCTGCTTCTGTTTTTGTTTCCTCAACAGGTGCTTCTAGTTTTGTTTCCTCTACAGGTGTAGCTTGTTTTGTTTCCTCAACAGGTGTTTCTTCCACAGGTGTATCTTGTTTTGTTTCCTCAACCAGAACATCCTGTTTTGTTTCCTCAACAGGTGCATCTTGTTTTGTTTCTTCTTCAGGTGCATCTTGTTTTGTTTCCTCAACAGGTGCATCTTGTTTTGTTTCCACAACAGTTGTTTCTGTTTTTGTTTCTTCAACAGTTGTTTCTGTTTTTGTTTGTTCGTTTGCTGCCACTTCCTGTTTAGTTTCACATTCGGTTTGAGGTGTTTCTGAATTTTGTGTCACATCAGTTTCAGTTTTTTTTGGTGGTTCAGATTCAACAGTTTTTTCCTCAGGTTTTGAATCAGACTTGTCACTAGCTGTTCCTTCTGGTTTTTCTCCAGATTTTGAATCAGAAGTCTCTGCTGTTTCAGTTTTTGAATCACTTTGTTCTGATTGTTTTTCATCACTTTTATTGTCCTTTTGCTCACTTACTTTTTCTTCCGTCCCTTCACCTGTTTTGTCCTTTTCCTAGCAAAAGAAAGACATTTTAACTCTTTAATTTTTCAGAATTATATTTCAGTTATATATTATATTATTTGCATGACAAAATTTCTGAAATATAAACATAGAAGAAGCCACAGCCTGCTAAGCTCACCTCATTGCACAGCATTGTCACATGTTAAACATAAATGGACTATAATCATTCTTTTAACAGATTCATGCATGCTTAAAATGTAGGTCAAAGACTGTCATCCAAAAATGCATAACACATACCAATATGGTTGATGTGGGACATGTCAGTAAGCAGAAATAGACCTTAACCATTCTAATTAACCAAGTTGCTGATGCGTAAAATGTAGGTCACAGTCAGCATCCAAAGCATGCATTGTTGTTGTCATCCCAAAATGAATCACACATACCAATATGGTTGATTTGGGACATCGTCAGTAACAGGGAATGGACTTTAACCATTCTACCTAACAAAGTCACTCATGCGTAAAATGTAGGTCACAGACAGCATCGGAAGCATGCATTGTTGTTGTCATCCCAAAATGCATCAAACATACCAATATGTTTGATGTGGGACATGTCAGTAACCAGGAATGGACTTCAACCATTCTACCTAACCAAGTTGCTCATGTGTAAAATGTAGGTTTAACAGCATCCGAAGCATTCACTGTTGTTGTCATCCTAAAATGCACAATTCATACAAATATGGTTGATGTGGGACATGTCATTAACCGAATGGACTTTAACCATTCTACCTAACCAAGTTGCTCATGCGTAAAATGTATGTAACAGGCAACATCCGAAGCATGCATTGTTGTTGCCATCCCAAAATGCATCATACCTATCAATATGGTTGACATGGGACATGTCAGTAACCGGGAATGGACTTTAACCATTCTTCCTAACCGGACGCTGATGCAGATGAGGACACTGAGGCGGACTCTGACGCTCGGGGTATAACATAAGACCCCTCACTTCATGAGGTGAGCTAAAAAGATTTCAATTATAAATTCAAAAATGTAATATAGTTGAACAATACAGTGGAACCTGTCTAATTCGACACACTGTGGGACCATAAAAATGTGACAGATTACACAGGATGTTGGAATACTCAGGTTTAAAAAGCATTTAAAAGCTATTTTTGAACCAATAAATTATGTCGTATTTCACAGGATGTCGGAATACTCAGGTGTCGGATTAGACAGGTTTCACTGTATTTTGCACTTTCAAGAAGATGGACAGCAGGAGACAAGGTGATTCCTATAGACCTCTTAAATTTCTTTGGTGGGTATAACTATATTCCCTGCCAGCAGCAATCTTGGATACTGTGCAAACAGAGAAAATATCTTTTTTTTGCAGGGGGCCACCAAAGGACTATTGCACCCTAGTTTGGTTCCAATTGGCCCAGTAGAGTCAGAGAAGATCTTTGAATGAAAAGTTTTTAGCTGACAGACGGATGACGAGTGATGGCAAACGCTCATCTTTGCTATATACAGGTGACTTAAAACAACAAGAAAGTAGTTTTAAAGCACTGAAAGATTTTATAATATGCTTGGATTTTTTCTTGTATGTAAACAGACCCCATTGCATTTTTCCAAATTTGCAGGTATGAATAAATTACAGACAATTGAATCAAAGAGAGGGATGAGAAGGGTGAATGCAGTATACATCAAGTGGGGGTATGTATATGTGTGCAAACACAGTACAAGTGTGGATGCAATATGAGTATGGACACAATGATAACATCTTAACTTTTAGCAAGTGTTGGAATGAATCTGACAAAAATAAAATTCACCCTTGTTTGGCCCTTTTCACCCATTTTATACAAAGTCCAAAAAATCATTGCAGAATGACTCAACTAGAGGCTCACATGAGCCTGTATCGCTCACCTGGCGACTGGTTTCATTCATTGTCACCAATACCACCCATTCATACTATAAATCAGTTCACCAGATGTTATATTTTCATTCTTGGATGAGGTACAAACTAAAAATCATAAACTTTGGAAGGGATCACCTAAAGACAATTGTAACCAAGTTTGGTTCCAATTGGCTCAGTAGGTTCAAAGGAGAAGACATTTGAATGCATTTCCCATAGAGTCCCTATGTTAAACTATGTTCCCTGCTGGTGGCCATCTTGAATGAGGTATGAACATAAAAATCACAAACTTTGAAGGGAAACATCTAAAGACTACTGTAACCAAGTTTGGTTTCAATTGGCTCATTGGGTTCAGAGGAGAAGACATTTGAATGCATTTCCCATAGGGTCCCTATGTTAAACTGTGCTCCAGGCTGGCAGCAATCTTGGATGAGGTACAAATATAAAAATCACAAACTTTAAAGGGGACCACCCAAGGACTATTGTGACCAAGTTTGGTTAAGTTTGAACTGGTAGTTTCAGAGAAGAAGATCTTTGAATACATTTCCCATAGGGTCCTACGTTAAACTATGTCCCATGCTGGCGACCATCTTGGATGAAGTACGAACATAAAAATCACAAACTTTAAAGGGGACCATCCAAAGACTACTGTGACAAAATTTGGTCCCAATTGGCTCAGTGGTTTCAGAGGAGAAGATCTTTGAATGCATTTCCCATAGGGTCCTATGTTTAACTACCTTCCCCGCTGGCAGCCATCTTGGATGAGATGCAAACCTGCTGGACATATGTAGAAATTGTAGTTCCGGAAAACCTCAACACTTTTGCAATTCACATTTAACCTTTATCTCAAACAGTTTTTGAAATGAAGTAAAAACGTTAAAAAAGTGCGAAAATTCAAAGAAAAAGTGGCAATAACTCCTATGTGGGTTGTCAGATTTTCTTCGAAATTGCAGGACATGTAGATCTTACTATGCTGACCATTTTTGTTAAATAAACTTCACTTCTATCTTCTACCATTTTCAATATATAAGACTAAAAGTAATAAAAAAAAAGAAATTTTTACGGAGAAGGGGCAATAACTCCAAGACAGGTGAACGGATATTCTTCAAAATTTTAGGGCAGGTAGATCTCATCATGCTGATCATTTTCACTCATAACAGAATTTTGATATCTGTAATGGTTTTCGAGTAATTTGCAAAAAACGGCAATTTAGCCCTATGTTCTATTTTTAGTAACAGCAGCCATGTTGTTTGGTCTACGGTCATAAAAATCACAAACTTGAAAGAGCATACCCTGGTGATGATTCAGGCCAAGTTTGGTTAGTATAAGCCCAGTAGTTTCAGAGGAGAAGATCTTTGAATAAAAGTTAACGGATGGACGGACAGATGACGGAACGCCGAGTGATTGCAAAAGCTCAAATGGCCTTTTAGGCCAGGTGAGCTAATAAAAAGCCAGTCAAATTATCTCCTCTTCAAGTGTCAAACAATAATTACATTTCTTATTGCACATCTTCTTATGGTGTTCTTCCATCATGTAGAGTTTCATCAAAATCCTTCAAGTTTTTTAAGAGGACTTATGTTTCTGTGATAATCATTACAGAAGGAATCAATGAAAAGTCAGTGAAATTGTCTCCCCTTCCTGGTTTCAAAATATAATTAAATACATTAAAGGACATCTTCATATAGAGTCCTTCCTCTGTGTTAAGTTGAAATCAATGAAAATTCAAAGTCAAATTATCTCCCCTTCCTGATTTCGGACAATAATCATATTCCCTCAAGCACATCTCCATATTCTCTTCTACCTTTTAGAAAGTTTCATCAAAATACTTCAAGTGGTTCAAGAGGAGTTGTGCTTGAAAGAAGTGTGGACAGTCAGACATACAGACGGACAGGGTGATTTCTTATTTACCCCATTAACTTTGTTTGCAGGGTATAATTAAGTAATCATAGTGTTTTCTGTTGTTCTTTGTTGAAAGCTACAAATTATTTTAGATTGCTTTGCAAATTTTCCTGTCTGAGCAATACCTCCTGATAAAAACTTTCATGTAAATATGACAAAGCTTTACATTAGTCTTGCTGCAAGGAAAATCCTAAATAAAGTTTTAAACATATTTTTATATTTATTTTTTATTATAAGAGGGGGCGACCTTTTTCGGAATGCTGGGATTAAAAGTTTTTAAGCTTGGAAATTTTGGAAATAAATGCAAAGGGAATCCAGATTTAATAAGTTTTTCAGTTCCTTTCTAGTTAAAACTGAAGTCATAATTTCAGGATGAGACAACCCCTTTACATTTTAACACAAATATATATACGCAACACCAGCAATTAAATATTGCAAAATGCAAAAGAAGAAAATTTGGTTATTCTATAAAAAACAAACCTCTTGTTTAGCCTCATCACCACCTGCCTCTGGCATTGTATCCTCTGGCTTATCCTCAGATTTATTTTCTGTCTGTCCAGCCTCTCCATTGGCTTTATTTTCCTCCTCTTTCTGATCTTTTTTCTTGGCTTTTCCACTTTTATTTCCCATGATTAATGATTACAAAAAACTATCTCACTGAAACAGATAAAGATACATGTACATGAATAAGTAAATATAAGTCTGCATACAAAGTAATAATTATCTGATTAAAATGTTGATACTTTGTAATATAGATAGTGATACTATTTATCACGCACAAAATTCAAATCTACTAATCCTTGACCTGAAAAGTACATGTACCAGGAAAAAAAACATGTAAAATAACCAGCTCACTTTCTAGACTTGTATGATAAATTTGTATATAAACCTTTTTTAAGGGGATGTAAATATCATATGAAATTGAAGCCATTGTACTGTATGTACAATAGGGCAGAGTGTAAGTTACTATATGTGAACGTTGCATCAATGTGAATTGTTTTTATTAATGTCAACATTTTCAATAGGTTGTCAAACCTATGTCATTTCACTGAAACTATAAGTGTAGCATCATTCAAAACAATATTTAAGAACTTAACTGGAGGGGGCATTTTTAAGTTGTTTGTGGGGAGGGGGTACTGATGGTGGGATCTTCTAACCACCATCTAAATCCTATTTTCATACACTGTAAAAATAGTAATGGCGCATTACATGATACCCCGCCACGTACTTTCACAAAATTTCAAAGTAAAAAGGGGCATAACTCTAGAATTATGTGTACCACTGAACCCAACATTATACTTGGCCTGTGTTTTGTGGTAAACAATTTACAATTTGAAGACAGTATGTTATTTCATTCACAATTTATGAATACAAAATTTGCAAAATTCCAAAGTTTCATGGGGCATAACCCCTTGGACCTCTGAACCCAAAATCGAAATTGATCCGAGTTTTGTAGTAAACAACTTACATACCAAGTTTGAAGACCTTGTGTTATTTCGTTCACAAGTTATCAGTAAGAAACCCTAAAATTCACAAAATTTCAAAGTTTCAAGGGAATAACTCCGGAACCTCTTGGACCTCTGAACCCAAAACCAAACTTGACCAGAGTTTTGTAATAAACAACTTACATAACAAGTTTGAAGACCTTGTGTTATTTCGTTCACAAGTTATCAGTCAGAAACCCTAAAATTCACAAAATTTCAAAGTTTCAAGGGAATAACTCCAGAACCTCTTGGACCTCTGAACCCAAAACCAAACTTGACCCGAGTTTTGTAATAAACAACTTACATACCAAGTTTGAAGACCTTGTGTTATTTCGTTCACAAGTATCAGTCGGAAACCCTAAAATTCACAAAATTTCAAAGTTTCAAGGGAATAACTCCAGAACCTCTTGGACCTCTGAACCCAAAATCGATCTTGACCTGAGCTTTGTGGTAAACAACTTGCATACCAAGTTTGAAGACCTTGTGTGATTTCGTTCACAAGTTATCAGTCGGAAACCTTCGGGGGACGGACGGACGGACACACGACTGAGGGTATCACATAATACTTCGCAACTTAGTGTGGCGGGGTATAAAAAGGGAAATATTTGTGGCAGTTTATATTTTCGAGATAAGGAAAGAAGCACAAAAATAAAACTGTCGCGAATATCTTTTGCAAGCACAAATTCAAGACAGCGTGAAATGAAATGTATTCAATAAACTGTAAAAAAAAGACAGCACAAAATATCCCTGTATACAGTATCCTCCAAATATTTCATATTGCCAGAAGGCTATCATTAGGTCCTCTGATATCAAACTTGACTACAAATCAAATGTATTTGTAACTGTGCTGTAATCCATAAAAAAACATTCAATTTGCGATTTTTCTGCTCCAAAACAGGTATATATATCTTTGCCAATTTAATAGTACCTATTCACACATTTTCCTCCCAATCCAGCAGCACCCATCACAACTGTCAACTTTGGTGTGCATGTTTGTACTTAATGACTCCAAGTAAAAAAAATGCATATGCTGACAATCAAACGAATCAAAAATATACAGAAGAAGTGGTCTATCATGAACACACTCCCACATAGTAATTGTCCATTAATGTGACAGAGACTAATTGACCATAATTTACATGTTATTTGTCAAGTAAATGTGTCAACCATTTCTTCATCAACAGACTATATACCCATTATAAACAATGAAATATAATATGTAGTATATACATTTAAATGTACATTCCAGGGATGATTTATTTATATATTTTACATGTAACTTATCATAGTGTATGGTAGAATGAAATTCAAATATTTTTGACAAATAAAGATATTGCAATGTTAAAATTTTATGTTTTTGTAAAAATGAAAACAATCAAAATGAATAAGATTTTTTACCTTTTTCTATTAAGTCTCTAACAGACCAACACAGCTTAGTAGATTCTCTTTCTTGGAGACATATAAAATCTAAATATTCAACGTATTTGAATGCTAAATCCATTTTTTTCTAAATATTCAAGGCTTCTGCAGACATTCCAATTTAAACACTCCATCTACAGATAACAGCCATTAACACTTACCTTAATACTCACATATTCTTCACTTTTCCTCCAATATCTGATCCTGTGTATAGATTTGTTGATAACTTGTATAGAAATCAACATCAGCAATAAGCAGTTTTTTTAAAGACAGCATACTAACCTTGTAATATTGAGCTAGACTAACCAAAAAAAACTTTCCCAGTCAAATCTGTGTAAATCTGTCTAACTTTGATGTATTGTGAATAAAAGTCTGATGTTAATTTTCAAATGGCACGAAACACAAATTATCTTAATTCACATCAACATTATTGAAAACAAACATGAGCTTACGAAGGAATGTAAATACATTACCAACTATTACATTTCTAACATGGATCTTTCTTCAAAATATCAATTCTTTTTCTGGTTGCCATGGCAACTGATACAGCAAGGACATATAAGATGTAAGAAAAGTAAGAGAACTAATTATCCATAACTCATAACTTGTGTTTTTGTGTCCTTTACACTAAATTGTCTAGCGCAATAAAGTGCAAGATTGACATATAGTGGAGAAATCAATATTACATCTGTAAGGAGCCATACTACATTAATCTGTCATACATGTATTGTTACAAAGTCTATTGAGAGATCCAAAAACCAAATCAATAGGAAATTCTATATCCATATTCTCCACAAAAAATAATTATTTTTTTAATCAATTTGTGATTCAATGGATAATATTTACTGATTTATACATGACTAAAATTAGCTAATAAAATATTAATTTAAAACATAAAAAATGCTGCAGACAATTTAAATGACAAAATAATACTACCTACCTTATCACAAAGAATGTTTAAATAAGTACTGGTGTAAATATTACAAATTCCACAAATCCTCATCCCAACCCATGATTTATTTTTTAGCCAGAGGATATAAAAACGACAACTGACCAGGCTATACAAACTGTATACACTTGGGTAAACAACTAATATTGTTACCTTTCAACAAATGAAGACTCGGAAAATTAATTAGAAAATTGTATTTATTGACCCAGAAATCAATTCATATTATAATTACAATTTAGGGAAATCAAAACAATATTTCAGTGACTCTTGTTGAAAAATATTCCCTTTAAAATATGTGTGTATATAGCTGAATCTATTATAGTACATGACACAGATTGACAATAATTGTTTGTATTGCATCATTTAAATTTAAATATCCATAAAATGATAATTTACCAGTGAAAGTCTATTATTATACATATTTGGAAAAAAAACTGCACAACACACCAACATTTTGTCTCATTTGCATTTACTCCATATCCCTTCATTGTCAATAAAAGGAATATATATAATGTGCAAGATCTTCTTTTTATCAGGTGATAAATTATTACTATTTTCTATATACAGTACATCCCATAATTTCTTCAAATATCTGGGGCCTGTTTAATGATCCTAAGATATGTCTTAAGATGGTCCTAAGACTTAGGATGAAAATTTCACATAAGACCACCCTAAGATATATCTTAGCTAAGACTGATCTTAGGAGACTTTCATTAAACAGGCCCCTGAATTCAAACACTAGAAATAAAGAAAACCTACTGGTACTGTGATAAAGTAATTTAGAGAACAAACTACTGACATTATAGAAAACCCATTTACTGAGAGTTCTAATTTGATAACTAACATATGACATTTTCTATGATTAAATTAAACCAGCAAACTACAGACACAAATTAACTTTCTGGGTTAAGCCTTCACGTCTCTGTCAAAAAAAATTAGAATGATATTTCAGAAGACATTTTAAAGTAAACCTGCATAAATGAAAGGTCATGGTAAAAAAAATTAAAGGTTCTCTGACCATATTTTTTTCTGCCCCCTCAAGCAAAAGTTTTCACTCATTTTTTTTTTCAAAACTGATAAAAAAGATAAATTGCATGCCAGTTCTTGATTTTTCAAAATGTTGGACAAGAATCTATAATGGCCAAGAGGACAGCATGATAAAACCAAAGCACATTCAACAGGGGTACAAGTGAAAGTGAGCATAGTAACAAAATTCACTTGTCCTATAATAGCCTATGGACAAACTTACAAAATGTTCTTATGCCCTAAATTAAAATCTAATAATAAATCTAAGAATAACTAGAGAATGTGTCTATAAGACACGGGTGCCCCGCCGTCAAATTTATTGCACTAGAGAACTTAAGCGATTTATTTCATAAAACACCTAGTTGTTTATGGACCAAATACAAAAATTTAACAAAGTCATTCAAGTGTAAAATTTAGGTCAAAGTCAACAAATTGTCTAAGAATTAGGTGGTTCTCACCAAGATGAGTCACTTCATGAAACATCATAATGATGTGTTGTGTAGCTGTCTAGAAATGGACTTGAAAACATAAAATTTACCAAAAGTCACTCAAGCATAAAATGTAGGTCAAAGACACTTAACCGTCCTCAATTTGGATAGCACCTGTCAAGGTGATTTATTTAATGCAATACCATTGTGATAGCATGTTCAGTTGTTGTTCGGTAAAAATTTCATCAAATTCTATTTATTCTGTCACACTAATTCATAGTCAAGCCTTGCTAATGTAAATCCTATGAAAAATCAGAGGAGTTCAGTTTCCCGCCAAATTTTTGATCATATATAACTCAAAAACTAGATCATCAACCGATCATTTTTTTCACTTAAATTATTTCTTTTTTAATTTTCTAACAAAAAAAATCACATATATTTGAAATCCTATTTATTTTCAAATGGAGTAGCGAACCCCCTTAAGTGTGACTTTATACCATTATTTTTGTAAACAGCTAAGTCAATTTTTATGGTCTATCTAAATTCATTATTTATAGTATTGTGAATTGATTAAAAAATGAATAAGAAGATGTGAAAGAGTATGACTCAAATTATTGTCAAATTTCTTATCATCAGAATACTGAGGGGTGGACAGAGTTGAGGGAGACCGGGAGAAAGGGGGCGGGAGAAAAGAGCAAGGGGACGGGAGAAAAGAGAGAGGGGGCAGGAGAAAAGAGAAAAAGGGCGAGAAAGTGAGAAGGGAGGAAAGAAGATGAAAGGGGGACCGGGAAATAGAAAAGAAGGGGCAGGAGAAAGGAGAAAGACACCCCCTGATACTGTAGCTATTGATGACTTTCAATGTGCTTAAAGGTCAATCAATTTTAAAAACTGTTTTAGCTGTTGGAAAAATATTGGTATAAGGTCACACTTGAAACACTAAGTAGTGTTCAATTTCTACTCATATTACAAGTTTACAACCTCACACTATGTAAACGGTGTCCTCTATAAAATGTGCCAATACACCATATGATATTGTGTCCTTAGTGGAAATGTGCCTTCATCCTAAAATCCAGGTAAAAAGAAACATGAAGGCACATTACACCGTTTACACAGTGTGAACCTACATAAATTTTGACTTTACATGGCACAGTTTTAACAGTTTCTTTTGCCATCCAAGAATTTTTTTATTTGTATTATAGTGTGCTTTTACACACAGAAAAATCATGAAAAGAATCATCATGCATTCAATCTTCCTTTAAATTATGTGGTGAATAAGACTACCAAAAACAAGAATAATGGAGATTTTTGGCTTTTTATATAATTATTTTCAAAGGGAGATAATTTATAGTACAGACTTCATATTCAAAAATTTGTTCAAAAAAATTCTTATGAAGTTTATAAAAATTATATATATACTTACAAGACAGATAAACAAACCCAGAGTACAATATATGTGGCCCAAATTATCTTCCTGCTTAACTATTCTGTTATAAATCTTGAGGGCATGCTTGAGAGACAGGAAATATATATTTAACACTTCCTGGATGTTGAATTATTTGATGTTCTTCATACAGACTATTACTATACTTATTAGGTAATGGTATCAGGGTTTTGGAGAGTCTTGGTCAATAGCTCTTAAATCATGGGTTTGATATATGCATGTAACCCTACATCTGGTATCAGCTGAAGATGGGTGGATTTTGCTTTTATTGTTAACTTGATGACTGTTTATAATTACAAAATATCCAATGAAAGCTCAATCTATTTTATCAATATGAAAAAGGCACATTCAAAAATGAATGAAAAATGGGTCAAAGACTCAAATGGCCGAGTTGCGTTATGGGGTTTTTGTTTTATAGGTTCCTTATTTAATGGACTTTTAAAGTAAATGGGTTTATGTGGGCCACATAAAATATGCTTTTGAATTTCAAGGATCTTGGTAGGAAAATGTAGGAGGACTAGATTTCACAATTCTGGTACCCTCTTTTGAAAATATCGATAACAATAACTAACTTCCAAAGACCAGATAAATATGAAAAAATTCTGAAATACTTCCATTAAGTCAGGTGCTCATCTTCTATATATATATAGATACATTCTTTGAAGTTTCAATGATCTGGGTCAAAAATTGAAGGAGGAGATGATTTCACAAAATGGATACATGCTGTTAAAAATGTCAATAAAAAATGACTAAGTTCCTAAGTCCGGAAAAGTCAGAAAAAATTTCTGAAATGATTCCAAAAAGTCAGGTGCACATCTTCAATATATATAGAAACATTCTGTAAAGATCTGGGTTGAAAACTGTAGGAGGAGTTGATTTCACAAAACAGGTACCCGCTGTTAAAAATGTCGATAAAAATGACTAAGTTCCTTAGTCCGGAAAAGTGAGAAAAAAATTCCGAAATGATTCCAAAAAGTCAGGTGCACATCTTCAATATAAATAGAAACATTCTGTAAAGTTTTAAAGATCTGGGTTGAAAACTGTAGGAGGAGTTGATTTTTCCCCGCCCTAAAATAGGTACCCCATTTTTCCCCGCCCGCCCGCCAAACATTCACCATACTATAACCCAGATTTGCACTCTGTGCTTCCCTGTCAAACACTAGAAAAAGCTGAACAAAGCTCACTAAAATATATCCCCCCCCCCTTCCAAAAAAAAAAAAAAAA
>MJUU01023289.1:31996-43428 GCA_002080025.1 Modiolus philippinarum
TTCCAAAAAAAAAAAAAAAATTCAAATCAAATTTTTAAATAGATGGGGCACAATGGCAATGTGTACTAAGCATTCTATGAGAGTTTCAATGAATTTCATCAAGTGGTCTAGGAGGAGTTGTCGCCACATAGTTAGTACATGTACCCTATGGTGGATGGACAGACACCATGATCAAGCGGGGGTATAAAAAAGCTTCAATATATTGAAGTCTTTCAAATATTACAAAAATAGATGTACGACATGCAATAAAAATTCCCTTGGGAATGACACAAATAATCACATAATTTCAATGTGTGAAAATTATCAAAAATAACATTATTCAGGACATTATTAACTTATTAGTCTCTATAATGTGGCAATCCGTAATTTTCAATTTAATTCTTTAGTACCCATATACATTGAAAAAAATTTATACAGCTTTATATATATATATACTTTGTACTTTAAATTACATATTACA
The DNA here is from genome assembly GCA_002080025.1 of Modiolus philippinarum. NCBI lineage: Eukaryota > Metazoa > Mollusca > Bivalvia > Mytilida > Modiolidae > Modiolus > Modiolus philippinarum. The sequence continues at coordinate 32,457 of MJUU01023289.1, forward strand.
AGTTCTTCAAATGCCTAGAACCATTCACTTTTGTGACTGAAGGCAAAAATTCTAGTTGAAAAAAAGCATTTATCATTATAGCGATACACATGTTAGAATACCTGAGGTTAAACTGCAAATGACAGAAGAGTTTCTGAGATTTGCAGTTTACTTACCTAGAAATCAGCTTCATAATAAACAGCTGCGCCAAGTCGCATGATACGCCCGCCTCACCCCTTCAAAACTTTAAGTGATTAAAGAATGTGGTTCTCAATTTAGAATACACCTATAACTGCCCAGTTAAGCATGATGCAAAGTTTGAAGTGAGCTGATCAAACTATTAATCAGTTAGAGTGCGTTATGTATAAAATTGCCTTAAATTTGAAAAATAAAGTCCCATAACTCTTGCAAAAAAAAATAGAAATTTCACGAAAAAGTATACAGACCATGAAACCATCATATCCAATACCTGTACAAAGTTTGAAGTGAACTAGCCATAGGGTTGTCAAGTTAGAACACAACATGTGAGAAATTGCCTTAGAATTCATGAATAAAGTTCCATAACTCTTACAAGAAAAATCAAAATTTCACGAAAAAGTATACAGATCATGAGGCCATCATACCAAATATCTTTACAAAGTTTGAAATGAATTGGTCAAAGAGTCGTCAAGTTGGAGCGTGACATGTAAAAAATTGGCTTAAAATTGACGATTAAAGTCCCATAACTCCTACAAGAAAAATCGAATTTTCACAAAAAGTATACAGATCGTGAGTCCATCAAATCCAATACCTCTACAAAGTTTGAAGTGAATCGACCAAAGGGTTGTCGAGTTAGAGCACAACATGTAAAAAATTGCCTTAAAATTGACGAATAAAGTCCCATAACTCCTACAAGAAAAATTTAATTTTCCACTAAAAAGTATACAGATCGTGAGGCCATCGGACCCAATACCTCTGCAAAGTTTGAAGTGAATTGGCCAAATGGTTATAAAGTTAGAGCGCAACATATGAAATGGACGGACAGACAGACAGACGGACGGACGGACGGACAAACAATCAGACATTGGTATACCATAATAAAAAACCAATGAACAATTTTCTTACCTCAGGAGTTATCTTCTCATTTGTATTAGCTCAAATCAATGAATTTAAAATAACTGGAATGATTTATGAGAAAAGTTGATTTCATAGTTCACTCTTGCATGTATTTGATAAAATAAAACAAAACATTGCAAATAGTTTATATCCATGCATCCTATACATTATTTAATATACAATTAGACAATAAAGTGAAGATTATTCACCGATTATAAAATTTTCTTTAAAAATCCCCAAAACACAGTATTTTGGAAAGGGAGCTAATTAATGTTGCAATATGTTCTGCTTGGTGATCTCCCTTCCAAAAAGTGTGGCTTTAAAATTCTATTTGAAAAAATGTGATTTTCTTGAAAAAAATGTTGATTTTAATAAAATATTTATAAAAAAATCATATCACATTCATTTTTGTAATAAATGTGATAATAATACTAATTTTATCCAAATTGTTGTAAAAATTATTGATTAACTTCACTTTTCTCCTTTAATAGTTCCAGTTTGTATAAATTCATCAAAACTATAGTAATTGGACAATTTGATTAACTTAGAAGAGTTTCTTCAGGTAAGAAAATTTTCCCTTCCAATATTTTTGAGGTTTGCAGAAAATCTTCTAAGTAAGTAAACTGCTATTGACAAAACTCCTCTGTCCATTGCAGTTACACCTCCGGTACTTTAAGACGTGTATCGCTATAAAAAGAGGGAAAAGAGTTTCAAATCAGTTGGTGCAAGAATATTTGAGCAATAATGTGAAAATTTTCTGCAAAAACTAGAGATGCCCTCCCCTTTCTTTTCTACTACAGTAGAACCTCGATGGCTCGAACTGCAATAACTTGAACACGATGGATGCCTCGAACCCTTTTTCTGGTCTCTTTGGTCAAATTTAAACAAAGTTCGACCTCGATATCTCGAACACCCCTCTAGCTCGAACTGTTTTCATCTGTCCCTTGGGTGTTCGAGCCATCGAAGTTCGATTGTAATTATATAACTTAAAAATTTTAAAGTGAGCTCCCCTTGATCAAAAGTTGACATTGCCCAAAATAATAATACTAATTGGAAATACTGTTTCCCATTGACACCAAATTTTCCTTTGGGGTCTTCATAGCAAATATAATATTTCTGCATAACTTTCCAGATAACATATGCTTTATATACTTGCAGACCAACCCATTAAGATCATTACGAACAAGTTAATTTGAGTTTGCATCACATCAAGACTATCCTATTAAAATATCTAGTTAATTTGTTACAATATAAAGTCAATATAACAGCCATCTGAGTGAGTCAACTAATTGGCTTTACCAAGTGTATAAATTACCTGCATTTAACTTAAAATCAATGATGGCTGTTAAAACAACAAAATCTGTGGTAGGAATTCAGCAAATTCTAGGTGCAAAGGTCACAATCAGGGTCACAAAAGGATCAAGCATGTCATTATCATCAATATTACACATGTCAATGTAGAAATTACCCCATCTCTTACTCTCTTATTATTTTTCTAATGATAATCATATCTTGGCATAAATTACATGCAATTGATTGGAATAATATTTTACTCAAGCTAAAGATCTATTTTTCTTTTTTATATGTTTTTGAGAGGGTGGTGGCCGTTGTAGTGCTCTCATTACTTTTCCTTGGACCTGGTCAATTGGCAGAGTTCATTTCTGTATGTTTAACTATGCTAATGCAGATCCCCAATCCATGAAAAGAGCTTCAATACAGAATTCCTAAACGTTTGGTTCATTATTGACAGAATAAATATCAAAATATAATGAGCAAGACCCCCCCCCCAAATCTTCCAAAAAGTTAGCGTCTAAAAATACATTTACATACTGATATGCTTCCTTCATTTTAATTTTTCATTGCAGATTTGAAGATATTTAACATTCCTGTAACTAAATATATCTCCATGTTCTGTGTGCAATCTCATGCACAACATGAAGATTGAAGATTAATGTTATGTAAGAAATCTGAGAAATATAGCTAAAGAAACAAAAGTCAAAATTATACACAATTTACAAACATAACTACAACATAGTTAGATGTTACACAAATAAAAAAAAAAAATTAATCAAACGAATATAAAATAATTGGTTAATAAATCAATTAACTAACGCTGAAGTGACAACCATACCTTAAGCATCCATTAGAGTACTCTACATGTCCTGTGAATCATATGTATTGATTATGACTCAACCTACAAACTCATGGGTCAATTCTATCCATTGTATTTATTTATTATTTAAAGCAATTTTATAAGTAAAGGTAGTGAAGCTAAATGAAAATGAATTGAAATTTGTAAAAGATGAGAAATAAGATATTTATTATCATCTGACATGTAGATTTATTGGAAATAGTAAAATTGTTACTATCTAAAAAGATTTGTTAAAAAATAGATTGGTAACAGCTGGTCAAATTCAACATATGCAACAAATAAATGAGTCTAGATTTAAAATAATTTTTTTATCTGACAGTCTTGGAGGCACGCCAAGGCAATTTTCCTGAATTGAAAAAAGAATATAGTCCCATATAGTTTAATTTGAAAAAAAAAACAAATCCCTGAAAATTATTTTTTTTACATAACAGCTTGGTAGACAGTAAGTTGTCACTTTTTAAATGAATATGTATAAATTTTGATAAAATGTACCTACACAGACCTCCAATTAAGAGGTTTGCAGATTTCTGTTCTTGCATTCTTTCATCAGAATACAGCTGAAATTCATTTAAAGATAACTACTTAGATGTTGTCAATTTTACATAACATCCATGCAGTGTTGTCAGACTTGTTACTTGCTATTTTCCATCTAATTTCGTTATAATTACCAGATAGGAGTCATGTTTATACTCTAATATTACAAAAATGCCAAGGACATCCATAACAACAATCAAACCATGGAAACAGTGCGAGCTACTAAGGTCCAACTTTATTTTAAACTTCAACAAATAAAAAAAAAAGAAAATGTAAAACCATAAAATACTGTTAGAGTGGTTTAAAGAGTGTCAGTGAAAAGTCAAATTATCTCCTCTTTGTTTTGTCAAACAATAATTATATTCCTCCATACACATCAGCATAAAAGTCTTTCCTTTGTGTAGTTTCATAAAATTCTCCCAAGTTGATTAAAAGGAGTTCAGTTGACGATTTTATTGAAGGAATGTATGAAAATCCAAAGTAAAATTATTTTCCTTTCAGAATGTCAGACTTTTGTTCTAGTCCTTCATGCACATCTGCATATGGTGTCTTTTTTTGTGTAGTCTCATCCAAATCCTCCTGGTGATTTACTAGTAAGAAGATTTGTGCTTACAAAGTAATCTTTGTGGAAAGAATCAATTAAAAGTCAATTTATTCCCCTTTAATATGTCTCACAATAATTATATTCTTTCATGCACATCTGCATACATGTTCATGGCACACAAAAGGGCATGAAAATTAGCATTCCTGTAAATTTCACTGTTTATTCAAATAATGCATTGGATATAAAAACATGCATAATAATAAACAAAGTGAATATTTCACTGCCCAGTTTTATATCAAAATTGCAAACAAAAGCCAATGCCACAATATCCTGATATACAATAATTTACCAAAATTGGAATCAAGTATTTTTGAAAACCAAGATTTGAAATGAAAGAATTAAAATCTAATGGTTGATTACAAACATAGGTTATCAACGATTACAAAGTTCGCCTTGTTATGGCACGTTGTCGCAGCAATAAAATTTTGCCTGGATGCCAACATACTATCAAAATTGCATACATATGCAAGGTTACCTGTGTACAACAATGTACATTTACTGAGCTATGATCTCGGATGTCAGCTTTTGTACACAGGGTCCTGTGCCTTTGAAATTGGGAAATTTCACAGATTTGTTCAAAATTGGGAAAAATAGTAGTAAGTTCAACAGCTGATTTGTATAATGTGTGCTTTCTTTTTACTCTCCCTTTTACTGCAAAGTTTGTTTAAAGTAATCATGCATGCATAAAGAAATCACATTATCAAGCTATGCAAACTGAACATTTTTATTTCTGGACTTTTTTATATAATTCTTAAAAATGTCAACTAGCTCGGGCTGTGCCTTCAGTTTTACTGAAGGTGCTGGTTTAAAAAATTGTAAACTCTGATCACAGGAGTAGAAATTTTCTCAATATTTCATTTCAAGTTGAAATATAAAGACCCACACATCATAAGGAGTGAAACAAACAGTTCGTTTCACTCACTACATCTAGTAAAACGGATTTTATATTTCCAACTGTAATGAAGTAATGAAAACATTTTCTGATTTCTACTTCTTGATAAGGTTATTAATCCACTACGTGCCGATTTTGGGAACTTCTGACATGACCTCGACAAATAAACAATCTGGTACCCGATACTATAGGTAAGTAAGCGAAAAACAAACCTGAAATGAAGGAACCAGAGCAAGTATTTGGTGTTCCTTGGGAGCGTTCATAACCGCAATATCAGGTGACTGGTTTACCGCTAACTGATAGGTGTCAGTCTATTTCATGTAAACAAAACCCCGATACTTAAACTATTTCAACGTCGTGGTTGAAAAAAAAACAAAATTGGGAATTGTATACCTTGAATTTGGGAAAAATAACATTTTTTGCCCATTGGGAATGGGGCCGAAATTCTGCCCCTAAATGCACTACAGTTTAGGCCCTGGATGTATACATTAATGTAAGTCAATCGTGCGTAAAATGTAGGTTTAAGTGACCTAATTTTGTCTGAATGCTGAGCTACCATGACAGATGCATGCACATGCACATGCAAGATGATCCTACCATGTACAGTGACTGAGATCTGAACTCGGACATAAGCTTGAATGTAAGTCACTCAAGCAGATATGTAGGTCAAAGTGACCTAATTTTGCCTGGATGCTGACCTACCATCAGAGATGCATGCATGTGCAAGGTTAGAGGATCCTACCATGTACAGTGACCGAGATCTGAACTCGGAGGAAACTTGAATGTAAGTCAGTCAGGCGGAAAATATAGGTCAAAGTGACCTAATTTTGCCACGATGCTGACCTACCATCAGAGATGCATGCATGTGCAAGGTTAGATGATCCTACCATGTCCAATGACCGAGATCTGAACTTGGACATAAACTTGAATGTAAGTCACTCAAGCAGAAAATGTAGGTCAAAGTGACCTAATTTTGCCTGGATGCTGACCTACCATCAGAGATGCATGCATGGCAAGGTAAGATGATTGTACCATGTACAGAGACCGAGATCTGAACTTGGGACATAAACTTAAATGCAAGTCACTCAAGAGGAAAATGTAGGTCAAAGTGACCTAATTTTACCAGGATGCTGACCTACCATCAGAGATGCATGCATGTGCAAGGTTAGATGATCCTACCATGTACAGTGACCGAGATCTGAACTCGGATGTAAACTTGAATGCAAGTCACTCAAGCGGAAAATGTAGGTCAGTGACATAATTTTGCCTGGATGCTGACCTACCATCAGAGATGCATGCACATGCACAGTTAGATGATCATACTATGTATAGTTACTGAGATATGAACTTGGATGTAAATTTAAATGAAAGCCACTCAAGTGGAAAATATAGGTCAGAGAGACCTAATTTTCTTTGAGGCTGTGAGATAGCCCAAGATGCACCTGCATGCAAAGTTTGATGACCTTACCCTGCATAGTTACCAAGATATATACCCATATGTGGACGGGGATGCAGACATGGACGTGGACAAGGACGCCGGGGGTCAACTTCATTGAGGCGAACTAAAAATTAAGTGGTCTTTGAGAATTTCAGGAAATAAACCAAAACTTGAATTTCATATTTTAGCAAATAAGTGATTAAGAAGGGCTATGGACCGATTCAGAAATTCGACTTCCGTCCTGGTAAATGACGTTGCGCAAACTCAGCGTACTCGTAAAATACGTTTGGACCAATCAAGAACGTTCAGAACAATGACAATCCCATAATGCCGTTGCATTTCTGAATCGGTCCATAATAAGGAAAACTAATATCTAGAGAATGTGTCTATAAGACACAGATGCCCTGCTGACAAATTTATGACAATAGATAATGCAAGTCAATCAGGCAAAAAAATTAGTTCCTGGTCACTGAATCATCAGGAAGTACCATTACAGATGATTGTTCAATGAACTTTTTTTGAATAATGGAAAATAACAAAGTAGGCCCATTTCAAACAGCTAGATGTTTAATTGGGGAATACTACATAATTCAAGGATAATTTTATTACCTGACCAATACCATACTAAAGTCTTTTAAACAATAAATATTGGTCAGGTTATAAAATTATCTTTGAATTATTTGTATTCCCCAATTAAACATCTAGAAATTTGAAATGGGCATAATGCAAAAATTTCACAAAGTCATTCAAGCATAAAATGGAAGTCACAGTCAACAAATTGTCCAAAAATCGGTTAGTTCTCAAAAAGCTGAGTAATTTCATGAAACATCATACAATATTGTGTTGTTGTTGAGAAAAGAACCTAAAACACAAAATTTGCCAAATGCCTTTCAAGCGTAAAATGTAGGTCAAAGACACTTAATTGGCCTCGATTTGGATAGTATTTTGATAAGACAACATTGGGATAGCATGTTAAGTTGCTGACAAACAGACTTAAATGTAAAATTTAACAGAAGTCACTCAAGCATAAAATATAGGTCAAAACCACCTAATTATCAATGTTTTGGGTAGTACTCATCAAAGTATTTAATTTGATGAATCATCACATTGGAACAATGCGTAGTTGTTGAGAAATGGACTTAAACGCAAAATTAAACAAAAGTCACTCAAGCATAAAATATAGGTCCGAGCCACATACCTGTCGTCAACGTTTTGTGTAGTACTCATCAAGGCAATTATTTGATGAAATATCATATTGGTATATTGTGTAGTTGTTGAGAAATGGACCTAAAATCAAAATTTTACAAAAGTTACTCAAGCGTAAAATATAGGTCAAAGCTACCTAACTGTCAATGTTTTGGGTAGTACTCATCAAGGCAATTAATTTGATGAAACATCATATTGGTATAATGTGTAGTTGTTGCGAAATGGACCTTAACGCAAAATTTAACAAAAGTCACTTAAGCTTAAAATATAGGTTAAAGCTACCTAACTGTCAATGTTTTGGGTAGAACTCATCAACGCAATTAATTTGATGAAACATCATATTGGTATAATACGTAGTTGTTGAGAAATGGACTTTAACGCAAAATTTAACAAAAGTCACTCAAGCATAAAATGTAGGTCATGGATCCCTAATTGTTAGTGAATCTGGTAGTACTAATCAAGGTGCATGTACTGATGTAATATTATTAAAATACTACAACAGGTTGCCAATATAGGGACCTAACGCAAAACTTAACATCGGGACGTACGTACGGACGGACAAGGGTAAATCTATATGCCCCTTCCACTTTGTGGCGGGGCATAAAAATATCGCTGCTAGGTATAATTCCAAAAATTAAGTGGTCTTGGGAGAGCTTCATGAAATTTATTGAAATCAATGACTTTGAAAATTATATAATAAGATTAATAGCTTCTTACATGAGAGCAGATCAAAGATCGGGGATCTTTCATGAATGTAAGAAATTCCGTCTTTTCTCGAGTGGAGCGCAGCGAAACGAGAGAATAAGACGAAGAATTTCATACATGAGTGAAAGATACCCCGATCTTTGATTCTGATCGAATGTAAGTAGCTATTTCTTCCGTAAAATACAACAACAAACATCTGGAAGCCTATACTGTGCGAGTTACGTCGTCGCCATTTGAGTGTACCTTACATTGTGACGTCAAGTGTTTTATGACGTTTTGTCATGGTTATGATTATTGTATCACAAAAATGAACACTTTTGGTTGGTCGTTTACCCATGTGAGACGAGGTCGTGTGCATCGGTCTCACATGGGTCGTCTCACACTGTAAACCAACATTTACGGAAGAAGAAAAGTAATACTTAGTAGTGAGTCTTCCAAGGAAGACATGTGTCACCTGTGTAATAATGCAAAAAAATATTTCAATCAAACAGGTAGTGGGCATGCAAGAGATCACAGACTCTCTTTCACAGTATAGGTCCCAATACTGATACTGATCCATGCCAAATTGCAGTAGGCAGGAAAATGTGGTTTCTGAGCAAAACTTGACAGATATTTTCAAGATGCAAGTTCCCTCAAACAGGAAGTGGGCATGCAAGAGATCCATCATTCTGTTACTAGTACACTATTGATACTCTTATATCAAATTGCAGAAAGCTGTCAATGTGGTTCCTGTGAAAAAAGTGAAGGAATTTTTTTTATGAATCTGATCAGCAAAAAATATTCCAAGTCCTGTCAAACAGGAAGTGGGCATGCGTGAGATCCTAAACTGTTACACAGTATAGGTTCCCATACTGATACTCCATATAGAATTGCAAGAGGCTGTGATACATGGTTCCTTACAAAAAATGCAACACAAATTTTTTTTGATGCCAACAATGACTGACACAAGACGACGGATAGTGATCCCTTTATGTCATTACGGCGTGAACACAGGCAGGTGACACAAAAATCATATGGTTGCTATGTTGAATCTAAAATTTAAGTGGTCTTTGAGAGTATCAGGAAATAAACCAAAAATAGAAATAAACAATTTGGCAAATCATCAAATGATTGATTGAAATTGACTGCTATAGGAAAACTAGTCATACATGTGATCTCCTGACGGGAGCATGGAAATCTCCTGGAAAATAGGCTTCCAGGAAAAAATAAAAACATAGGTAATCAACGATTACAAAGTTCGCCTCGTTATGGCAAATGGACACAGAAACCCAATTTGGCCAAAGTGCTGATTTACCATCCCTAATGCATATATACAAAGGCTAGATGATCTTACCACGTACAGTAACTGAATTCGAACATAAACTTGAATGTAAGTCAATCATGCAGAAAATGTAGGTCAAAGTGACCTAATTTTGCTTGCATGCTGACCAGATGCATGCACATGCAAGGTAAGATGATCCTCTCATGTACAGTTAATGAGATATCAACATAAACTTGAATGAAAGTCACTCATGTGGAAAATATAGGTCAAAGTGACATTATTTTGCCTGGATGCTGACCTACCGTCAAAGATGCACATGCAAGGTTAGATGATCGTACCATGTACAGTTACTTAGATCTGAACTCGGACGTAAACTGGAATGTAAGTCGATCATGCAGAAAATATAGGTCATAGTGAACTTATTTTGCCTGGATGCTGACCTATCGCCAAAGATGCATGCACATGCAAGGTTAGATGATCCTACCATGTACAGTGACTGAGATCTGAACTCGGACGTAAACTTGACGTAAGTCGCTCAAGCGGAAAATATAGGTCAAAGTGACCTAATTTTCCAGAAATGCTGACCTACCCCCAAAGATGCATGCACATGCAAGGATAGATGATCGTACCATGTACAGTGACTGAGATCTGAACTCGGACGTAAACTTGACGTAAGTCACTCAAGCGGAAAATATAGGTCAAAGTGACCTAATTTTGCATGGATGCTGACCTACCATCAAAGATGAATGCAAATGCAAGGATAGATGATCATACCATGTACAGTGACTGAGATCTGAACTTGGACGTAAACTTGAATGCAAGTCACTCAAGCGGAAAATATAGGTCAAAGTGACCTAATTTTGCCTGGATGCTGACCTACCGTCAAAGATGCATGCACATGCAAGGATAGATGATCGTACCATGTACAGTGACTGAGATATGAACTCGGATGTAAACTTGCCCTAAGTCACTCAAGCGGAAAATATAGGTCAAAGTGACCTAATTTTGCACGGATGCTGACCTACCCCCAAAGATGCATGCACATGCAAGGATAGATGATCGTACCATGTACAGTGACTGAGATCTGAACTCGGACGTAAACTTGA
>MJUU01023289.1:62820-77778 GCA_002080025.1 Modiolus philippinarum
GGCGAGACAAAAATTGTGAAAATTCAAAGAAAAAGTGGCAATAACTCCTTTGTGGGTTGTCAGATTTTCTTCAAAATAGCAGGACATGTAGATCTTACTATGCTGACCATTTCTGTTACATAAACTTCACTTCTATCTTCTACCGTTTTCAATATAAAAGACTAAAAGTAACGAAAAACTGAAATTTTTACGGAAAAGGGACAATAACTCCAAAACGGGTAAACGGATATTCTTCAAACTTGCAGGGCAGGTAGATCTCATCATGCTGATCATTTTTACCGCATCAGAATTTTGATATCTGTAATGGTTTTCGAGTAATTTGCAAAAAACGGCAATTTACCCCTATGTTCTATTTTTAGTAACAGCAGCCATGTTGTTTGGTCTAGGGTCATAAACATCACAAACTTGAAAGAGCATACCCTGGTGATGATTCAGGCCAAGTTTGGTTAGTATTGGCCCAGTAGTTTCAGAGGAGAAGATCTTTGAATAAAAGTTAGCGGACGGATGGACGGACGACGGACGCCGAGTGATGGCAAAAGCTCACATGGCCTTTGGCCAGGTGAGCTAATAATTACTACATAACCTATGAATTTCTGTATTCCTTGTATAAAGCACCCCTGCCGCTATAAGCGCCCCATCCTTAGTTTCATTTGCAGTCCTTAAGTGCCCCCCAAATTCCCTCTTGAAACAGTAATTTCCGTATTCATTTCGTATGTTTTCCATAATTGATATGTTTATTTTTATCAATTGGGCATGCATAAGGTTTCTGGTTGTAAACAATCGAGTTGTCATGTTTTTCATTTGCATTTTGGTACAACCTAGAAACCCACCTTATTCTTGTTTTCTGTTTGTCCAAGATTTTGATTTTTACATTGATTACATTGTGTTCTTTTGAAAGATTGAAGAAATTCTTTACAAGAGCTTTGTTTTGAAACATGGATTCTGTCCCACTGTATAAGTGCCCCTTTTTCAAATTTTTGGCACTTAATATGAGGAATACAGTATTCATTTATCATCCAACTGATTAAACTAATTAAGTATCATCAAGAAATGGATTGTTACACAACTAAAACTAGAAAATGTGTCTATAACAACTGTATTCCCTGCTAAAAATTCTATAAATTATATAAATAATCTATGAATTATGTAGTACTCAGCAAAATGATTTACTAGATATAACATCATTGTAATATGAATTTAAGTATAGTTGTTAAGAAATGGTCTTGAACACAAAAATTAAACAAAATCATTCAAGCATAAAAATTTGGTCAAAGCATCAAGATTATTAGTTTTATGAAACATCAACATGAGTGTTGTGTAGTTATTGAGTTATGGATTTAAACCAAAATTTAACAAAAGTCACCAAAGCAGAAATTGCAGGTCAAAGCCACTTAATTGACAATGATTTGTGTACATTTCATCAAGGAAACAAATTTGATGAAAAACAATTGTGGTTTCATGTCAAGTTGTTGAAAAATGCAAAATTTGACAAAAGTTATTCAAACATAAACAAGAGCTGTTGCCGAATGGCAGCCAAATATACCCCCCGCTGATTAAACCTGAATCGATATGGTAAGTGCAAAATTAAGTTGGTGTGGACACAATACAGGTGTGGACACAGTACAAGTGTGGACACAATACAACTATGGACACAATGATATAATCTTCAAGAAAGAACTTTTCACAAGGGTTCCAACGAAAACACTCTGTCTAAATCAGACAAATATAAAATTCATCTTTTTTCAGCCTATTTGATATTTTTGCACATCCACATATATTGTTCTTCCTTTGACTAAAGTTTCTTCAAAATCCTTCAAGTGGATTAAGAGGAGTTGCGCTTACAAGAAGTGTGGACAGACGGACAGACAGACAGACAGACGGACAGACAGACAGACAGGGTGATTCCTATATACCCCCCCAAACTTTGTTTGCGGGGGGTATAAATATAGATCATGGATTCCTAATAATTGGTGAATCTGGAAGTACTAATCAAGGTGAATTTACCCATGTAATATTATCAAAATATTATAAGGAGTTTTAAATATATATGTATCTAAGCGCGAAACTTAACTTCGGGACATACCGATGGATGAACAAGGGTCAATCTATATGCTCCTTCCACATTTGTGGGTGGGGTATATAAAAAAAAACTCTCTTAGTAAAATACTGCCATTGAACTAGGTGGTATTCACCAAGACAATAGAGATTCTAATATGGGAACAATGGAAACCATGACTACTAGCCATGTGAAAATCTCCAATTACATAATGAGCGACTTCATAACAGTCTTCACCCTGAAATTGATGATGTCACAATATGTTTTGTGCACAAAAACGTTAGTAAATCTGAAGTAATGGCTGTCGTTATTTTGTACACTATAGGTCTGCTGAGATCATGAAATGTCATATTAGAATCGAAACAATTCATGTTCGCCCGTTGTTTGTAGTCTCTTTACATATGGGTGTCCATTATTTTCGTTTATTTTACCCCTCGCTCTGCTCCACTACACTCTGGGTAAAATATTAATGAAAAATAATGGCCACCCATATGTAAATCTCCAGCAAACCACCGTGCCCATGAATTATTTCTTAATTATTATATGGCATTTTTCATATCATATCACATTTCATCCCGAGACATCCTTATTAGCCCAAGGGCCGAAGGCCAGAGGGCTAATATGGGTCGAGGGATGATATTGATATGATATGAAATATGCCATATCATAAAACTATTTATCATATACTTCAACAATTGACCACTTTTACTCTTCTTTATATATAAAATGAAATCATGTGAAACAAAATTATTCATCTGTAAAATGTGTGTCATTTAGTCAGTGTTGTTTTCAACGGAATTTGTTCAAAGGCAGCATGTTGGTTTCATTTAGGACATCATATCAAAATTTACAGTAACTTCAGTATTTTGTGTTTATTATGTTAAACAAATTCAATGTAGACCGCTCAATATTTACTAACATGAAAAAATAAAATGCTCACTTATGAGTATAGCTAGGAAAAAAAGGTTTTTGCCACCTCACTTTCTTTCTTTCGTGTGGGTTTTACATTCCTCTTGTTTGGCGTGTCTTATTCAACAGACAGGTTATTTTCAAATGGAAAAGACATTTAATGGGAATGTATCTCCTTCCACTAAATGTAAGCACATTTGTAAATAAATTAAATTGAAATATTTTTACACAACAAGATCATGCAAATGGGATTGTGGTTTCGCCAAAGCTTTACATGTGTGTGATAAACACTTACATTTATTGTCAACGTTTATATTTGGTAAAGGGTCCTGGAATAGCTGAAAATTGATTCAAGATGAATGTCTTTCTTAATCTTTGCTAACACTGGTAGTTTTCTTCCCAAAACGACAAAAGTATTTTCATAACATCGCATGTCATGAACTGGAACTACTAGATAATAGTAAGAAACTTGTGACGGGTGTACACAAAAAATCCACAAAAAAAGTTGCTTGAGCCCAGTAAAAAATAAAGTGATTTATAACTTGAATCTGTAAAATCATACTAAAATATGTGAATCTTTGTTTATTTCATGAATTGGAAAATCGTCAGTCCCCACTTTGAAAAAATCCATATTTTACCCCATGTAATACGAATTTCGTGTAATACTGATTTCATATTACACCCCCTGAAGATATGACTGGCTTATTTCTTTCTTTATGACACATGCAAAAGACACATATCTTGAGTAAGTATATGATACAGCATCATAGTGATATAATGGGTAGATGGGAAATGGACCTAAACACAATTTAACTTGATCATATAATATAGGTCAAAAATACTTACTTGTCCATGAGTTAGGTATTAAAAGTAATTAATTAAATCATCATTGTTAGGTAAGGTAATGTTAATAAATTGATTTAAATGCCAAACTTAAAAGAAGTCACTCAAGCATTAAATAAAGGTAGAAGAAAAGCAATACATGTATGTGCCAGACATGTATGTACTAGGATACAAGAGTGATGGTACAATGCACTTAAGATTTCATTTTCCCATAATTCCTAGAGCAGACTTGGTCAATAAAGGGCTACGCCGAGCGCAGCATGATACGATCGAAGCATGTCGACCACTGAAATTTGAACAAGTGTGATTTAAAGTAAATGTGGACACAGTTAAGAGCTTGACACAATAAATAGATTGATACAATAAGGAGTTTGACACAGTAATTAGCTGGACACAAACTAGGGAACATAAACCACTGACAGATTATACCAAGATGAATTCAAAGAAAACAAGTAATTAGCAGCACACAAACTAACGAAAATAAAAATTAGCCCTCATAATTCCTTCTATATATCTGAAATGGTAAGAGGTATGTAAAATTGGCCAAAATATTACTTTAACTATATGATAAGAGGAATCCGAAGAAAGGGACCCGATTAAAATCCAACACAAAACTATAAGATTTTACATATTCTGAAAATTGCAATTTCAGCCCTTTTGACCCTTGTAGCTTGGAAACGGTAAGAGCTACACCAAATCCATTGACATACTTCTAAAAGCTTATATCAAGAGAAATCCAAAGAAAAAAATCCCATCGAAATCCAGTGAAAAATAAAAATTTCAGGTAATCTGCAAATTTGCAAATTTATTCCTATTCTGCCCCTCATAGCTCGAAAAAGAAACGTGTTGTCAAAAATCTGAGGGTTCAGCTTTATATTTATTTTCAAAAGGAATCCATTGCAAAAAACTGCATCAAAATCGGTCAAAAAATAAATAGAATGAAATTTTTGAAAATCGCCCCTTTTGGGCCCATTTATTTTGTGAAGGTACATGCCATGTAAAATCCGTTGGCATACTACTGATAGGAAATTTAATTAGGAACACACTGAAAGAAACCCCATCAAAATCCAATAAATAATAAATATTCTACAGCCAAATATGTGAAAACACCCAATTTTGCCCTTTTTGGCCCCTTTTTAAAAAACGGGAGGGGCCAAAATAACCAAAACCAACCCAAGCCTTCCTTTTGTGCCAAGGAACACTGTAAAAATTTCACAAGGCTTGGTCAACTGGAACTTAAGTTATAGACAAAAAACAAACGTGTCTACAGACGACGACAACGCAGGACGACAACGACGACAGCGCCATACCATTATACGACCTCAAATTTTTTGCGGTCGTATAAAAATAGTAAGTTACTTGATAAAAAATCATAATCTGAGATGAAAAATAGTAAGTCACTTTTTAATGTAATAAAACATGCTTTAGTACAGAAACTACATCTTTCAGTGAAAGGTACATTATTGATTTACACAATACTCCCACAAAGAATACAATTTATTGAGATGGAATCTCAGATTTCTTATCTTAAAAGATCATTTTTACATTCTTTTTATTACCAGAAATGCTGATTTTTACTATAATGTACGAAACCGCAATGAAATGAAGGGCTGGAACTGAAAATTTTCTGGAAATACCACAATTTGACCAAATCGTAAGGAAATAGTTATCCATCGTATGGGCCTAAGATGACTTTGAAAATGGTAAGCCTTACGCCAAAATCGTAAGGGTAGGCAAGTTCAGCTTTGGTTGGGAAATTTTCACTTCTTGCCCGACCAAATTTCTGGCAGATCTTTTCCACTTTCAGTAAGAGGATGACTTTTATACAGTGAATGTAAACTACTATTAATCTAAATTGTACAATCTGATTTGTCATTATCAGTGTTCATAATGTTAAATAACAGTCAAATTCACTGAACATTTACATGAATTCAGTTTAAATACATTTATTTCTCTTAAATTATTCAAGCAGTTCTAAATGGTATTAGTAAATCTTGAGTTTTGTACATTATCTCTGTCCAAATAAAGTCAAGGTAAACTTATCTCCTCTTCACGGTGTCTGACAGTAATGAAATTCATACATGCATATTGCCATAAAGTGTCCTCCTTTTCAGTAAATTTCATCAAAATTCTTCCTGTGGTTTAAGAGTAATTGTGCTTATGAGGTAATCTGTGCAGATGGAATCAATGAAAACTCAAAAAGTTATATCCCCTTCTTGGTTTCAGGAAATAGTTATATTCCTTCATGCACATCTCCATATAGTGTCTTTCCTTTGCATAAAGTTCCATTAAAATACTTCAAGTGGTCTAAGAGGAGTTGTGCTTGTATGTAGTGTGGACAGACGGATAGAAAGACTGACAAGGCAATTCATATATAACCCATTAACTTCGTTTGCAGGGGGTATAATGATTTCAAAGAACTAGTTTTGTTTGGTATTGACAGCTATATACATACCAAGAGTGAATATGTGTAAATCATCCAATGCCAGGTCACCATCATATCCACCGTGAATCAATATTCTGTTTCCACTCAATGTACAGGATGCATGCCAACTAGAATGATATAAAATACATTTATCAGCTTTATTTCTAAGTAAACAATATTCCATCATTTTATTGTTTTCAAATAAAAAGCTCAATTCAAAAACATGTTTGTGGTAACCAAGAATGTTTGCATATTAAATTTTGTATCCCAAAGGTTGCCAATTATAAAGTGGCTAGTAGGAACAGTAATATTAGAATTCAGGACTTTACACCAATTACTCCAGACCCCCACACATAGAGTGTGTCAACCTCTGCAGCTGGTGTTGCTGTCTCATTATGTCCAACCAGTGAAATTTGATTCAGTCCGGTATATTTTTTATTTTTCAATTTTATATAATAACAAGTGTGGACCCAAATTGATGTCTCGTCCGTCCCTTCATGGTCGCAAAATAGATGTGAATTCTCAAACTGACTAAATCAGCAAACTAAACATATTCACTAGACTGTGAAATTATGGTAAGTGACAAAACCAATGGAGCAGAATGTCATGAATCTCCAAAAACGAAAATATCACTGACCACTGATAGATACTGAAAAACCNAGGTCAAGGGCTAAAGCCAAACAGCAGGCTGTCATGTTCCATTTAAGACAAACCCAAAGACCAAATATTATTGACCTTACATTAATAGATACTGGGAAACTTAACATGATCACTGGACCATGAAATTGAGGTCACAGACAAAAGCCATATAGCATACTGTCATGTACTACCCAAGACCAACCTATATACCAAATATCATTAACCTACCACATATAGTTACTGAGAAAATGACCTAATCACAAAAACTTGCTCACTAGACTGTTAAATTGAGGTCAAGGACAAAAGTCATATAACAAGACTGTCATGTACTATCTAAGACCCACCTACATACCAAATATCATTGACCTACCACTTGTAGTTACTGAGAAACTAAACTAAGCACAAAAACTTAACAAGCTCATTGGACCATGAAATTGAGGGTCACAGACAAAAATCATATAGCAGACTGTCATGTACTACTCAAGACTAACCTATATATTAAATATCATTGACCTATCACTTATAGTTACTGAGAAAATGACCTAATCACAAAAAATTAACATGCTCACTAGACCGTGAAATTGAGGTCAAGGACAAACTGTCATGTACTACCCTACATACCAAATATCATTGACCTACCACTTGTAGTTACTGAGAAACAAAACTAAGCACAAAAACTTAACAAGCTCATTGGACCATGAAATTGAGGGACACAGACAAAAATCATATAGCAGACTGTCATGTACTACTCAAGACCAACCTATATACCAAATATCATTGACCTATCACTTATAGTTACTGAGAAAATGACATAATCACAAAAACTTAACATGCTCACTAGACCGTGAAATTGAGGTCAAGGACAAAAGCCATATGACAGACTGTCATGTACTACCTAAATCCAACCTATAAACCATATATCATTGACCTACCATTTATAGTTACTGAGAAAATGACCTAATCACAAAAAATTAACATTAAAGTTTATGACGCCGCCACCATACTTTGTACGCATATGTCTTGCTTTCCGCGCCTTTCGTCGCAGCGAGACAAAAACTGTGAAATTGACAATGTAACATGAAAGTGTTGAGTATGTACTTCAAAGAAAAATCTCAACTTTGTGATGGCTATTACCGGGAAACCTGAGAAAAAAGCTTCAGAAGAAGTTTAAATGATTACTTCTTTTCGTTTTGCCTTTGCTAATGGTGCAAAAGATTTTTCAATTAATGTACAGATCATACGTATCTGATGACTTTACGCAAATTAATTGCTTTACCTTCGAGGTGATGGTGGAGTACCATTGACTGTTGGTTTGATCCATTCTACTATACCTGAAATTTATAAATTAATCCTAATATATTATAACCAGAGGCTCCCAGGAGCCTGTATCGCTCACCTGGCTTTCAGTTGCCACAATCAAGGGAACATTGTAACTTCAGTTTCTCAAACTTTTGTAGCTCAAACACCTCCAATATCTTGAACAGTTTTTAGAGTCTGATGATGTTTTACTATATTTCTTTGTTGGGCTTTTTTGACAAAAAAACGTTCTTGCTAAGAACCTGACTTTCTACACCAGTTTTGAAGTCAAGAGGTCATTTTGTAAATGGCAGTCAACAAACAATTTTCAACATTGGTTTTGAAGTCGCAACATCAATATCTACTTGGAAATCAAATTTCATTAAAATCAGACAATGTTGAATTTTCCTGCCTTTTTTGGTGGCCATTTTGAAAATGGCAGTCAACGAACAATTTTCAAGATCGGTTTTGAAGTCGTAACATCAATATCTATTTGGAAACCAAATGTCATTGAAATCGGACAATGTTGAATTTTCCCGCCTTTTTTGGCGCCCATTTTGAAAATGGCAGTCAAGGAACAATTTTCAACACCGGATTTAAAGTTGCAACATCAATATCTATTTGGAAACTAAATGTCATTGAAATCGGACAATGTTGAATTTTCCCGCCTTTTTGGAGGCCATTTTGAAAATAGCAGTCAACGAACAATTTTCAACACCGGATTTGAAGTTGCAACATCAATATCTATTTGGAAACCAAATTTAATTGAAATCGGACAATGTTGAATTTCCCCCGCCATTTTTGACGGCCATTTTGAAAATGGCGGTCAACGAACAATTTTAAACACCGGATTTGAAGTCGCAACATCAATATCTATTTGGAATCCAAATGTAATTGAAATCGGACAATACTGAATTTTCCCGCCTTTTTTTGCGGCCATTTTGAGAATGGCAGTCAAGGAACAATTTTCAACATCAGTTTTGAAGTCGCCACAGCATTGCAAACCTTTCATCAATTTACACTTAACCTTCATCTTTTATAGTTTTGGAAATAAAAGAAGAAAAATACGAAAATTCTAAAAATTCGGTGAAAAAAGGGCAATAACTCCTAAAAGGGTTTTGGGATTTTCTTCAAAATTTCAGGGTGGGTAGATCTTGATATGCTGAACATTTTTGCAATTTACACTTGACCTCTATCTGTTACACTTTTTGAAATAAAAAATAAAAAATGGACGAATTTTGAAAATTTTACGGAAAAAGGGCAATAACTCCAAGACGGGTAATCAGATTTTCTTCAAAATTGCAGGGCAGGTAGATCTTGCTATGCTGATCACTTTTACTCCATGTCAGATTTTTGATATCTGTAACGGTTTTTGAGTTATTTGCAAAAAACAGCAATTTACCCCTATGTTCTATTTTTAGTAACAGCAGCCATGTTATTTGGTCTACGGACTAATCGAACACAATTTTTAAACTGCATACCCTGGTGATGCTTCAGGCCAAGTTTGGTTACAATTGGCTCAGCAGTTTCAGAGGAGAAGATTTTTGAAATTGTTGACGGACGACGGACGCCAAGTGATGGCAAAAGCTCACCCTGGCATAGCCAGGTGAGCTAATAAGTATATTTGGTGTATTAAAATATGGCATTATCATGTGGCATGATAAGAAAGAGTAATGTTTGTATGTAAATAAAACAAGATGGGAGCAGTCAGAAACGACAGCTAATCCCCTCGCCTGTAGCAATTAAATTTCCAAATTCAGCTTAAGTTTCAAAATATTATTTCTCAAAAGCAGCATCACTCTCCATGAGCCATCCACTAACCTAAGATGAATAGGCAGTCACTTCCTTTCTACCAAATTATCAACATTTATTTATGGAAATATTTTAAAATTAACATTCTGTTTGGGATTTTTGGGGGAAATACTCCTTTTTATTTATTTTAATTCTGCAGTTGTATTGTGGGTGAGAATATTATAACCACAGTGAAATGAATTGGTTGCTTCATAATCATATATACATGTACAATTAAAATATAATACCTGCAAATAAGTTTCTCTTTCCTAGCAAACNTTGAGTGTGGTTGATATATCAAGAGATGAATTTTATCCTGGTTCTGTACATACTGAACTGAATTATCTTTAGCTTACTACATAAATCTTTGAATTCTTAAATTGTTGATTACTGTACAGAAAAGTTCACTTCCTAACATGAAAATAGCTTACATGATACAACTCATCACCATGAAGCTTTACACCAAATATCAAATCATTCCCAGTTGTAGAGGCAAAACGTTGACGAAAATTTTCATCCATAGAGTGGTATACTTTTTTCATCCATAGAGTGGTATAATAAAAAGTTAAAGTATCGGCAAACAGGAAATAGTGGCACTGCAAACCTGAAAATAGCTTACATGATACAACTCATCATCATGAAGCTTTAAACCAAATATCAAATCATTCCCAGCTGTAGAGGCCAAGAAAACGTTGACAAAAATTTTCATCCATAGAGTGGTATAATATTAAGTTAAAGTATCGGCAAACAGGAAGACCTGAAAATAGCTTACACCATACAACCAATCATCATGAAGCTTTAGACCAAATATCAAATTTTTCCCAGTTGTAGAAGCCAAGAAAACTTTGACAAAATTTTCAACTATAGAGTGGTACAAGAAGAAGTTAAAAAGTATCGGCAAACAGGAAGTAGTGGCACAGCAAACCTGAAAATAGCTTCCACGATACAACTCATCATCAAGAAGGTTAGGACCAAATATCAAATTATTCCCATTTATAGAAGCCAAGAAAACTTTGACGAAAATTTTCATCAACCGAGTGGTACAATAAAAAGTTAATAAGTATCGGCAAACAGGAAGTAGTGGCACGGCAAACCTAAAAATAACTTACACGATACAACTCATCATCATGAAGCTTTCGACCAAATATCAAATCATTCCCAGTTGTAGAGGCTAAGAAAACTTTGACGAAAATTTTCATCCATAAAAGTGGTACAATAAAAAGTTAAAGGATCGGCAAACAGGAAGTAATGGCATGGCAAACCTGAAAATAGCTTACACAATACAACTCATCATCATGAAGCTTTAGACGAAATATCAAATCATTCCCAGTTGTAGAGGCTAAGAAAACTTTGACGAAAATTTTCATTCATAAAAGTGGTACAATAAAAAGTTAAAGTATCGGCAAACAGGAAGTAGTGGCACGGCAAACCTGAAAATTGCTTACACGGTACAACTCATCATCATAAAGCTTTACACCAAATATGAAATCATTCCCACCTGTAAAAGCCCAGAAAACTTTGACCAAAAAAAATTGTTGACGGACAGACGGACGGACAAAGTGAAAACTATAGGGCACCAGCATCTCGATGCGGGGCCCTCATGATGCAGTATCTCAGATATGAACACAGACTATAACCTGAGTCATTGAAGCATAAAATGTAGGTCAGAGTGACCCAATTATCATCTGAAGCAGCTTCACTCTCCAAGACGCATCCACTGACCAAAGGTGATTAATGTGCCAAATGTAATTTCTCAGATATGAACCTTAATGCAACCTTTAACCTGACTCAGTGAAGCGTAAATGTAGGTCAGAGTGACACAATTATCATCTGAAGCAGCATCTCTCTCCAAGACACATCCACTGACCAAAGATGATTGATGTGCCACATGTAGCTTCTCAGATATGAACCTTAACACAAACTTTAACCCGAGTCATTGAAGCAAAATCACTCTGCAAGATGCATCCACTGACCAAAATGATTGATATGCCACATGTAGTTTCTCAGATATGAACCTTAACGCAAACTTTAACCTGAGGCGGGACGAACGGACAGACACTCGGACGGACAGGGGAGATGCTATATGCCCTCCCCAACTCCCTCGGGCGAGGGGATAATAAAGGGCTATCCCGAGTGCAGCATTATACTACCGCTGCATGTCGACCACTGAAAATTGGAACAAGTGTAATTTAAAGCGAATGTGGACACAGTTAAGAGCTTGTCACCATATCTAGATGGACAGAATAAGGAGCTTGACACAGTAATTAGCTGGACACAAACTAGGGAACATAAAATTAGCCCTTTAGATCCCTGAAAGCTAGGAACTGTATGAGTTGTGCTAAATCTATTGACACACTACTGACAGCTTACATCAAAATGAATCCAAAGAAAAAGATTCCCAACGAAATGTGATTAAAAATAAAGATTTTACATATTTTGAAGAATTGAGACTTAAGCCCCTTTGACCTCTTATAACTCAAAAACGGTAAGAGATATGCCAAACTAGAGGCTAAGAGACTGAGCCTGTATCACTCACCTGACAAAATGCTTCTATGCCATGCATGACCAAAAATGATGTTTTTTTTCCAATATAGCGTCTAATGTTTAGCTATGTTCTCAATTAGCACCCATGTTTTTTGACTGATCCTATTGAAATAAGTTAACTTTGCAAAGGACCTTCTATACAATTAATTAAATTTGCTTTAATTGTTTCAGAGAAGATGATGAAAAGTTAAGGAGAGTTTCTCATACTGGGCTCCAATGTTAAACTCTGTTCTGCACTTGAGGTCAAAATGAAATGAGCAATTTTTGTACAGTACCTTCTGTACATCATTCTTGTAAAGTTTTGATAAATTTGCTTCAGTAGTATCAGAAGAGAAGATGTGATTTTCCATAGGGTACAATGATAAACTATGTTCCGTGCTGGCGGCTATGTTTTCTAACCGATTGTAACGAAATTAGCAATCTTTGTGAAGGACCTTTACTACATCATTCCTGTAAAGTTTTGTTGAATTTGCTTAAGCGGTTTCAGAGGAGAAGATGAAAATGTGATTTTTCCCATAGGGTCTAAAGTTAAACCTAAGTTCCACACTGGTGGCCATGTTTTTTATCAGATCTGAATGAAATGAGCAATCGTTGAAAAGGACCATCCATACATCATTCCTGTTATGTTTGGTTGAATTTGCTTCTGTGGTTTTAGAAGAGAAGATGATAATGTGATTTTCCCGTAGGGTCCAATGTTCCGTGCTGGCGGCCATGTTTTTTGTCAGATCGGAATGAAATAAGCAATCTTTGTAAAAGACCATCCATACATCATTCCTGTAAAGTTTGGTTTCGTTTCAGAGCAGAAGATGAAAATGTTATTTTTCCCATAGTGTCCAATGCAAAACCTAATTTCCGCGCTGGCAGCCATGTTTATTATCAGAATGAAATGAGCAATCATTGTAAAGGACATTCAATATATCATTCATGTAAACTTTGGTTGAATTTGCTTCAGAGGTTTTAGAGGAGAAGATGAAAACAAGATTTTCCCATAGAGTCCAATGTTAAACCATGTTCCGTGCTTGCGGCTATGTTTTTTGTCGGATTGAAACGAAATGAGCAATCTCTGTTAAGGACCTTTAGTACTTCATTCCTATAAAGTTTGGTTCAATTTGCTTAGCCGTTTCAGAGCAGAAGATGAAAATTTTATTTTTCCATAGGGTCCAATGTTAAACCTAAGTTCCCCGCTGGCGGCCATGTTTTTTATCAGATCGGAATAAAATGAGCAATCTTTGTAAAAGGACCTTCCATACATCATTCCTGTAAAATTTGGTTGAATTTGCTTCAGTGGTTTCAGAGGAGAAGATGAAAATGTGTTTTTTTTTCATAGGGTCCAATGTTAAACCTAAGGACCGCGCTGGCAGCCATGTTTTTCATGGGATCGGAACAAAATGCGGAATGTTTGTTAAAGACCTTCCATACATCATTCCTATAAAGTTTGATTGAATTTTCTTTAGTTATTTCAGAGGGGAAGATGAATATGTTATTTTCCCATACGGTCCTATGTTAAACCATGTTTCATGCTGGCGGCCATGTTTTTCGTCCTGATCGGAACAAAATGAGCAATCTTCATTAAGGACCTTTAGCATATCATTCCTGTAAAGTATGGTTGAATTTGCTTCAGCTGTTTCAGAGCAGAACATGAAAATGTGATTTTTCCCATAGGGTCAAATGTTTAACCCAAGTTCCGCACTGGCGACCATGTTTTTTATCGGATCGGAACGAAATGAGCAATGTTTGTTTAGGACCTTCCATACATTCATTCCTGTAAAATTTGATTGAATTTTCTTTAGTTATTTCAGAGGGGAAGATGAAAATGTGATTTTCCCATAGGGTCCTATGTTAAACCATGTTCCGCGCTGGCAGCCATGTTTTTTTGTCAGATTGGAACGAAATGAGCAATCTTTGTAAATCACTTTTATTACATCATTCCTGTAAAGTATGGTTGAATTTGCTTCAGCTGTTTCAGAGCAGAACATAAAAATGTGATTTTTCCCACAGGGTCAAATGATCAACCTAAGTTCCGCACTGGCAGCCATGTTTTTTATAGGATCAGAACAAAATGAGCAATCTTTGTAAAGGACCTTCCATACAACATTCCTGTAAAGTTTGGTTGAATTTGCTTCAGTGGTTTCAGAGGAAAAGATGAAAATGTGAAAAGTTAACCGACGGACGACAGATGCCAGGTTGATGGCAATAGCTCAATCTGACCCTTTGGGTCAGGTGAGCTAAAAAAAAAGCTTACAACAAGAGGAATCTAAAGAAAAAAATCCCATCAAAATCTGATGAAAAATAAAGATTTTACATATCTTGAACAAGTGTAGACACAGAAATGTCTCGCTTGTATATGCATATCTTTAAAAAAATAATTAGTCATGGCTACATGACAGGTGCTAGACTGGCATGTGCACACCTAGATGTAACAGTAGACCATATATGATGCCTGTAAGTGTTCTAG
>MJUU01023290.1:22292-36734 GCA_002080025.1 Modiolus philippinarum
TTTGCCCGGATAAATCCTGCTACAGGTTTTAAGATATTTTACAGGATGATTGTTCATCTGTAAGAGATGTGCAAACTACTTGGATTTCAATTTTTTGATAATTTTGAGATAATGCAGGAAAATCCTAAATGTGGGGGCGTGGGGTATGTGAGCTTGCTCACCAAGGTTCTTTAATTTTCTAATCGCCCTGGGCGCTTATTGGGTCGAAAACGGTACATGTATATTTGCTGTATATTGAGGGAAGAGGGGGCTTACACATATTTTTTCTTAGCCTTCAGAAGGCTGTCAGATTTATAACATTTTATGATTTCTATTATGATACAGGTGACATTGAATTGTCTTTTTATTTGGCTATTTTTACAACCCAATAATAGTCTAAGAGCAATCTCTTATACCTTTTACAGCTTTTAAGGAAGATTTATTAGGATAATAAGTTTTCTTTTTGAATTAAAATATTTTTTCCTTCAAAAGGATGAGACTTCAGTTTTGACTAACACCTACAGTCACTTAATTAGTATGCCCCTTCAATTTTTGTTACTGTAACAAGCTGTCTGTACATTGTCCATGGAGCATGGCATAATATAGCAATTTATTTACCCATAAAACTCTGACCTATAGACCTTTTGATAATCAATTCTTTCTGTCTTGTCCATAAGTACCCATTTTGTGGAAATATGAAAAGTTGCCAAAGTTGTAAATTATGAACCAATAGTTTAGGGTTATCAATGATTTCAATTTAAAATTCAGTTTTATTTTGTGAAGTTTAGTACCATTTATAGATTAATCTAATCACTTTCTCTTTATCAGGGAAGGAATAGTAGAAGGGTGTGATAAACATTACACTGACAGGTGCTCTTAGGAACATTAAGTAAGATCTTCTTCAAATTAAGTTAATCCATCATTTTCTATGATAAACTTTTATTGAGGGTGTAATTGTAGAACGTTTATCTTGTCAGATAATAAGTTTGTATTATAAAGACACCACAGGTATTAGGGAAATACATTTTATTGAAACCTTCAAATTGGTTCTTATATTATGGGAAAATTGATTTGATCATATAGTTGATACATGTACAAGTATGTTATCTTTATCTGACCTTAAGGTCATAAAACATAAGATTTATATTGAATTTGGAAAGCTTAGTTTTATATTTTCTGATCACTTATTTATAAAACTAATACTTACCAAAGAAACAGAAATGAAAATAACATTAGAAAATATGTATGTATATATAGGGCTTTCAATGCTAAGGGAAATATTAATGCATTTCTGAATAGATATTATAGGTATACTAAGAATGACAACAGGATAAGCTAGCAATGTCAGAATATTGCAAAGCCACAATAAGATTTCCTAAAAGTAACAACTTATTTCCCTTAGTTGTGTCCGACAATTATAATATTCCTTCATGCACATCTGCAAATAGTGTCCTTCCTTTGTGTAAAGTTTCATCAAAATGCATCAAGTGATTAAAGAGGAGTTGAGCTTGCAAAAACTATGGATAGATGGGGCGATTCAGGGATACTATACGCCATATGACTCTGGATATATATATATATATTCATCAATAGGATACATACATTGATGTGTGGTTGATATAAGAGAAAGTAACCGGGCATGAATATATTTTGCTAAGACAAATCCTGTCGACAGGTCTTTCATTGTTTTTGTCCTCTACCTTCATAGGTATATATGCCACAACCATGTTGCAAGATTCCTACTAACTGATTTAATGCAACCCAACCCTCTCAAGGCCTGGAAATAAAAAAAAAAGATGAACACTTTGGACATGTGACAGACACAAAAATGTAGTAGGGAAAAATATGCAACCAATTTTGTTTCTTCCATCATGTCCATTGCTTACAGAATAGACAGAAACACTAAACATGCTAAACAATGGCAGTAGAATACCGAAGGAACAAGGGAAGTGATGATCACAAAAATCAAAGTCCAAAGACATGGCAAAAACAGCAACAGAGAAAAACAAAGACAAAGACTTCCGGGCCATTTAGGGCTTACTATATGGTGTGAGGTTCCTCACTGTGTTGAAGACCATATGGTGACCCCTAGATGTTTTGTTTTTTGTCATTTTAACCTGGATATGGGATGTTGTCTCCTTGACATTTACCCCATTTCCTTTTTTTTCATAAAACAAGGACGTGAGACAGCCACAAGACGACATTAAGAATACTGTGAACTCTAAACTAAACTGACACATTATTAAACCCCCTCATTATTTTCGCCGCATATTTCTCTGCACCTGAATATCATAGCCACTTCATTGTGTCGCCTGCGTTCACGCAGTGGCGACATATAGGGATCACTATCCGTCGTCTTGCGTTGTAGTCGTCGGTGTCCTCGTCGGCGTCACAAAAATTTCTGTCACATTTTTCTCAGGAATCATGTATCCTAGCCTTCTGCAATTTGGCATGGAGTATAAGTATGGGGACCTATACCATGTAACAGAGTTTGGGATCTGTCGCATGCCCACTTTCTGTTTGATGGAACTTAGAATATTTTTTGTGTCTTTCTCCTGCGTTCACGCAGTGGCGACATATAGGGATCACTATCTGTCGTCTTGCGTCGTCGTCGTCGGTGTTGTCGTCGTCGGCGTCACAAAAACTTCTGTCACATTTTTCTCGGGAATCATGTATCCTAGGCTTCTGCAATTTGGCATGGAGTATAAGTATGGGGACCATGCCAAATTACAGAAGGCTAGGATACAAGAAGTGGGCATGCAACAGATCCCAAACTCTGTTACCTATACCGTGTAACAGAGTTTGGGATCTGTTGCATGCCCACTTCTTGTTTGACGGAACTTAGAATATTTTTTGCGTCTTGAAAATTTCTGTCAAGTTTTTCTCAGAAACCCTGCCTTCTTCAATTTGGCATGGAGTATCAGTATGGGGACCTTTAATGTGTAAAAGGGTCAAGGGATCTATGTATCCTAGCCTTCTGCAATTTGGCATGGAGTATAAATATGGGGACCTATACTGTGTAACAGAGTTTGGGATCTGTCGCATGCCCACTTCCTGTTTGATGGAACTTAGAATATTTTTTGTGTCTTTCGCCTGCATTCACGCAGTGGCGACATATAGGGATCACTATCCGTCGTCTTGCGTCCTCGGTATCGTCGTCGGCATCACAAAAACTTCTGTCACATTTTTCTCATGGAACCATGTATCCTAGCCTTCTGCAATTTGGCATGGAGTATAAGTATGGGGACCTATACAGTGTAACAGAGTTTGGGATCTGTCGCATGCCCACTTCCTGTTTGATGGAACTTAGAATATTTTTTGCGTCTTGAAAATTTCTGTCATGTTTTTCTCAGAAACCCTGCCTTCTTCAATTTGGCATGGAGTATCAGTATGGGGACCTTTAATGTGTAAAAGGGTCAAGGGATCTCAAGCATGCCCACTTCCTGTTTGACAGAACATAACCATTTTTTGTGTGTTATTATGCAGGCGACACATGTCTTCCGTGGAAGACTTACTACTAAGTATTTGGTATGGTGCTTCAGAGTGAAGTCCTAAACTGAATATCCGCTTTTTTTGCCAAAAAGAATCTTACCTTGTTTTTGATGGTCATCTGATTTTAATATTGATGCTATTTATTTGGAATGTTTATATATATAATGTTGAAATAACTTGGGTTTTGCATCTTTTTGTGCACAGTCTTATAAATGCCAAAGATACATTTTACTAACACTATCATTGGAACTACTGTGAATGGCATGTTCAGATCAATCTCATTTTTGTAACAAACCATCAAGTTGTGTATTTAGGTCATGTAGACCTCCATCTTCCATCACTCCTCATATGTCTCTTTATAAAATTGTAATAAAAGTTTCAAGCTTCATAGAACACTAAGCTGTATTTGATGATGTTATTAAAATGTGGGTTGAATGGATTTTAAATGTATGTCAGTGTCCCATACCTATCCTTATATGAGTGGGAACATTATTATACATGTCAACTCTAACTTGTTTACCTTTATATAGAATGTCCTAAGGTTTTCTTGTGTTGTTTAAGTCTTTTTATTGTTCGTGTTCTTGTCAAATATATTGTATTTTGTAACATTTTTAATTGCCACAGGTTATTTTAAACATATGTTTTTTACATAGGTCATGCAATTACAATTGTAAATATGTTTTGTTTTCGTGTATGAATTTTAAAGCAATAAGTGGGGCTCCAATTGTACTTTCTTTGGTTTAGTAGAGAATTTGGTCTTCCACAAGTCTTAGATGTTAAATTGACATTGCACTGTTTGTTAGTTTAGAGTAAAATGATATTGTATTGATGTGGAATAGAAAGGATACCAGTTCATTTGAATATGTATATTCTATTCAAACATTCAAAAAAAGACCAAAAACTTGATACCATACTATGTGGCACTGAAGCAAAATGTCCGCTCATCTTGCACTTTACGTTTATTATATAACTATAAAAACTATTTTGTACGATCTTTTTTAAAATTTT
Source organism: Modiolus philippinarum (assembly GCA_002080025.1). Taxonomy (NCBI): domain Eukaryota; kingdom Metazoa; phylum Mollusca; class Bivalvia; order Mytilida; family Modiolidae; genus Modiolus; species Modiolus philippinarum. The sequence goes on from MJUU01023290.1 coordinate 26,772, forward strand.
ACCTTCATTTGTATTTAATTTTAAAAAAAATCTATTTTTATTTTATTTTGATGGTAAACATTTTATTTTGAAATGATTTCAAGGTTTGATTTCAAGATGACTGAGCACATGAATAATGTTTATACCCCACACATGAAGACCAGGTATGAATTGCCTGTCGGTCACAATATTGTAGAAGAACTGATCATATCTTGAATATTAATAATAGACCTTTTCATGTCAAATGATGTGCAAAATATTTATATAATACACATTAATAGAATTTCAACATTAGAGATAAACAATTTATATAATCCTGTCTGGATGTAGAAACTAACATAAGAAATATTGTCAAGTGTACTCTCTGTCTAGATTTATACAACAGCTGTTGAGTTAGCTCTTTAAGTGAAACACCAAAATTTTACATCTTACAAGCCTGTTATTAAAAAAAACTTGTATTTAATGTCAAAAATGTATCCGTAGGACAGGAATGAAGGAGACGATATTTTCATAGCTCAACTCCCCTAAAAGGATATGTGAGCTATTGCCATCAATTGGCATCTGCTGTCCATCTGTTGCCTTTTGTCTATTTAAAAACCTTCTTTAATCCGTCAACTATTCCAAAACTCTTCTCCTGAAACTGTGGGTCAATGCTAACCAAACTTGGCATGTGTCATCACTATTCATCACCAGGGTATATAGTTTAAAAATTTTGTTTGATTATACTAATCACCAAACAATATGGCTACTGTTACTGAAAAAACATAGGGGTAAATTGCTGTTTTTTTTTGCAAGAAACTCAAAAACCATATAAAAAATCTTTGCAGTCTTGCCCTCTTTACGTGTTTAAATAACTTATGTTTATTTTGATATTTTTTCTTGTGTTTCCAATTTGATAGAAGTGAAATATAAAATAAAAAATGCTCATCATTTGAACATATAAATATCGTACTGTGTACCTTTATGTTCTTCTTTGATTGAATTTTCATGATTTTTGAATGTTTTGACTTGTATTTAAAAACTATTCATGATAGAGGTTAAGTTTGAATTGAATTGAAGGACTACATTCCATATCTTTTGGGCAAGTTTGCATCTCATCCAAGATGACTAGAGAAGAGAACATTGGAATCAATGGGAAAAAATCAAAGATCTTCTCTTCTAAACATACATATTCTCACAATTACAAAAGAATAATGCCAGATAAATCCAAGATGGCCTCCAGTGGGGATCATAGTTTAACAGTGTGGAAAATGCATGTGCATTGTAACATCTTCTTGTGAAACTACAAAGGCAATCAGAACTTCAACTTGGTCACGATACTTTTTTGGGGGTGCACTTAAAAATGATGTCTGGGAGGTGCTCCCCAAATTCAAGATGGCTTCCATTGGGAACCATAGTTTAACATTGGACCCTATGTTATAGGTATGCTTATATCTCATCTGAAACTACTCAGAAAAATAAAATTTGGTCACAGAAGTCCTCGGGTGGTTCATCTCAGAAAAGGTGTATGGTAGGTTTGATCTCATCCAAGGTGGCTGCCAGCAGGCTCCCTAGTTTAACATTAGACCCTATATTGGAATGCATTGTTTTCTGAAACTACTTGACCAACAGCAACCAAATTTTTTTCTGAAACTACTTGACCAACAGCAGCTAGTGGTCACAATAGGTGTTCCCCATTGGCTGTTTTAGTTTAACCCTAATCCTGGTGACTTAAAGCAACATGAGCCACATAGGCTCCTGAGAGCCTCAGGTTTTATATTGGTACAACCAGAATAAGAATTAACCAAGGATGCTGTGAAATCCCTCATTATCAATATCTGCATAATTTGAACCTGTGTGAACTGAATTTTTGCCAAAACGAACAAATTCAGGATTAGGTTTTAGGAAACTGAGCTTAAAAAGAAGTTATTTATCATGTCCACACATGGTTGTTTATATGCCTTTGTTGTTTCTTCAGGACCTCAGGACCATGTTGTAAGGAATTAAAAGTAATCAGTCATGCATTGGCATGTGCTTTTTAGATGTGCATCTTGTTCTAAAGAAAAGAGTTGAAACAAGTTGAAAAATTTTGATTTTAAAACATTTAGCCCAGTTTGGATTAAGATCAATCCTTCTTAAATCCAAGCCTAGAGTAAAAAAAGGCAGCACATATAGATCGAAATTTTTTTTTATAATTTAAAAAAAGGCAAGAGTAAACACATTTTAGAATTATAAGTAATAGCACTTTAGTACAAATAGAAGTTTGGCATGTATTCTTTGTAAACACAAGGAGATTATTTTAATCCTTAGACATACATTGTATTAAGCATGCCTTTGAGCCAAAATATACATGCATGGTACTTCAAAAAATGATTTATGAATTTCTAATTGATTTCTAGCTTTTTATATCACCTTTATAGGTGTCTGTTATTTTTTTGTTTGTTGATAAGGGTAGATTAAGGTTAAAAAACCCTCAGATAGTTCTTTGATATTTAGCAAAGCAAGAAGATGGTTCTGTAATGATCAGCATCTGTTATAAATTTGTCTTTCAAGGACAGTAAAGGTGTGATATGTTGGTAGATAATGATATACAGCAATTAAATGCCTGCAGAACTGACAAGAAAAATGAATTAGTTGATAATTGTTACACCTGGTACAAGCTTATGCAGATTTCTATTTGTATTATGATTGCTGAATAGTTTGTTTTCTGTTGTGAAAAAGAAACCAAGATTTATAAACTTTGTGTTGGTTAGATAGGGTTGTGACTGAAATACCACACCTGCCTATAAAGCATATTGATATTTATGATTTTTTGTAAAACTTTAATGTCATTGTGTACAACAGCACCAACTTGGACTGATACCCTGTTTACCATATATTCTGGGATGAACATCATTTACTCTACATAGATATCAGCATATTGCGACCATACTTGCATATACTGGTGACCACATACTCTAAATGATGTCTGATACCCTGTTTACCATATATTCTGGGATGAACATCATTTACTCTACATAGATATCAGCATATTGCCACCATACTTGCATATACTGGTGACCACATACTCTAAATGATGTCCTTTACAGGCATTAACTAGGATCCAGTCAAGAACATTGCTGTTGAACACACGCCGAATATGGAACTTTGAGTTTTTGATATGATTCTCTTTTTACATCATATAGCCTCATAATATGCAAATGCATGCACCTGACAAGAATGCAGTCTGGTACCAGTTTTACCCTCCTTCTGGGAATTGTTTCTGTCTCCAAACACCAAAGAGCTCCTGTCTCCTAAGTCCTGTATATGATGACAACATTTAGATGGTTTGACTGCTGGAAGTTATTGAGTTGCTGCAGAGGCATAGAGCCGTTGTAACTGTTCATTGGTGTCTACATAAAAATGATTTTCTTTTAGTTAGAGAGCTGCATTGAAGTTTTTCCCATAACACTATAACATAAAATTTTACTATTTAGTCTAAAATTAATATGGCTTTTGTCTTTGTATTCCTTTGTTTTTAAAAATAAAATCTATAAGGATATTGTTATTGGATATAAGTATAAATGTCAGTTTATAAAACAGCTGGTGCTTCTACAGAGATCACATTTCTGTCATTCTAGATACAAATATGTGTTTTAGCTCTTCCTGTCCTAAAATCGATGAAAACCTTTGTCCAGTATATATATAAATACACTATTGACAGACAATTTATACCTATAACTATTCTGACCATGTGACAACTAAATTTCAAACTATTTCCTATTTATGGACATGTTTGCTTTCCGACATAACAAACAAATATTTGATGTTTGTTTTGTTTCTTTAATCTCTAATCTATATATACTAACAAGTCATTCATTTCGAGAGCAGAACTGTCGGCTACATGCTTCTTTTTAGAAACTTGAGATACAATTTAGACTAATGTGTAAACTATTACTTGTTCCGATATTCATTGATAGGTCATCTGTGATAACAGAAATTTCATCCAGGAAACCTACTGAAGACGTTTGCATTTTTAGCCTACAATATGGTTCAGCTAGATATACTGTCCTCCCGTAACACTCACCTCCCCTTTCCATCCCCATCTGAGGATTTGAGATCCATTTCAAAATAGGTGTATTGTAATTCCTATGTCAGTAGATGTTTTGATAACCAATTTGACACTAGGTGAAACAGACATTTATTATAAATGTAACAACTAAAGGCCGAGTTTAAAAACTTGAGAAAATAAACAAAAATGTAATAAGAAAAAGGAGGGGTTGTTGTAATTGATATCTGAGAAGTTCTAGTATTTAATATGGAGGCTGAAGAAGAAATTTTTCTTCTTTATTCAGATTTATACCTGTTTGAACTTTCATTGAAAATTACAGAGTACCATTAAAGAAGAAAATGGATTTTGAAATACAAATTTGTAATTAGGGCACCCCATGAAATGGCGGCGCCCTATAGTAATCAGCCTGTCTGTCCGTCAGCATTTCTATGTCGTACCGTAACTCAAGAATGCCATCACCGATTTTTATGATTTTTTACTCAAAGTTGAACTTGATTAAATAAAGCTCCCTTTCGTTTTTGAGGAAAATCGGAAAATGATTTTTGGGAAAAAACTTCGTTTTTATGTGAAGAAGTGCATATTTTGAGAATTAACTCTATGTCGTACGATAACTCAAGAATGCCTCCAGGGATTTTTTTGATTTTTATACTCAAGGTTGAACTTGACTAAAGGAAGCTCTCTTTAATTTTTCAGGAAAATCGGAAAATGTTTTTTTGGAAAAAACCTCTTTTTTATATGAAAAAGTGCATTTTTTGAGAATTAACTCTTTGTTGTACGATAACTGAAGATTACCCTCAGGGATTTTAAAGATATGATACTGAAAGGTTGAACTTGACCAAAGGAAGTTCCCTTTCATTTTTGAGGAAAATCTGAAAATGATTTTTGGGAAAAAACTCCGTTTTTATATGAAGAAGTGCATATTTTGAGATTTAGCTCTATGTCGTATGATAACTAAAGATTGCCTTCAGGGATTTTAATGATTTTGACACCCAAGGGTGAACTTGACCAAAGGAAGCTCCCTTTCGTTTTTGAGGAAAATTTGAAAATGATTTTTGGGAAAAACTTCTTTTTTATTTGAAAAAGTTCAAATTTTGAGAATGAGCTCTATGTCGTATGATAAATTAAAATTGCCTTAACACTTTCCAGGCGGAATTAATTTCGTACAATTCCTCGTTTTCAAAACTTTGCAAACTTATGCAAATTAGATGCAAATGAGTTGAAATTTTTCAATAAAACTTTGCCAGCATCTTTATACTGATATATGAACGAAGGGGCGTGGGATGGTGGGTGGGAGGGGTGGGGTGGAGAGGGAGGGAGGGAGGTGGGCCGAAGTGCAGGTACCCCTGCCGAAAAATGATGTCATGGAAACCTGCTAAAATGAGTTAGGCAAGCTATATTGCGCATACATATAGAGTGGCCAGTTCTCTTTGCTATTGTGCATTAAAGACATGAAAAGTCTTTAATCTATAACAGGAGAGTCAGAGTTTGATAGATCCTTTGCTTTCAAATTGGTGTAAAAAATTCCAAAAATTAAAAAAAAAATTTTCTTGGTGTCTGGCACATTTTAAGATCTTTTCTGAAAACAAAAAAGCCAAGAACTTGACATTTCTGCCGCAGGTCTTGAATACTTGGGGTCTATGACAGCCCACTCCTCACTAAAATCTCACTTTTTTTTTACTTTTGGCTTTCCATGGGTACTAAATAGGGACCTGCAACTACAGCATTTTAGATTTTCAACCCTTTTGGGGTTATTTGTGTAGCTACAGTACCCTTCTGTCAGTCATGCCGGCTAAGCTTCAGTTTCCAATGTATGGGAAACCGTGAGGGACATAAAGGTAACCACAGGGTCCATGATGCCAAAAGGCATCGTCCGCCTGGAAAGTGTTTTAAGGGATTTATATGATTTTGATACTCAAGGTTGGTCTTGACCTAACAAAGCTCCCTTTTGCTTTTGAGGAAAATCCGATTACCAGGAAATTCTATAAACAGGATTTTTGGACACACAAAGGGGTGGGGCCCATTCTGACTTTGTCAGTATTCTAGTTTTTGTACTGTTTATGTAAAATTAATGCATGCATAAGTTTGAACAATGAAACACCTCGGAAATAAACTTCATAAACAAAATTGTGTGTTTCATGCACCTTGATCAAACCTTTGAAGTAGAAAATAACATTTTACTTGTATTTAATGGCCAAATGATTACTACATGAAAGAAAAGTTGGGTGTTTCACTCTGTGGTTTCAACTTCACTATGTATTTTTTTCACCATTATGTTTCAGTTTATTGTGAATCGCATTTTGATCTGAGTCTAATGTGTGTTTTGATCATGTTGAAGGAGATGTTTTTTCCAGACATCTCTAGTACCTTTTCATTGTTGCGTGACAGAATAATATTGTCAGTAATTACTGAAATCAATACATAATTAGTGTAATGGTATGGAATCTATTGTGTAATGTTCTCAATTTTAGTGTATACAACCCCGAAATAGACACCAAAGAATTTATTGTTTTGTTCTGTTCATGGCTTAACTTAATTACAATGTATACCTTGTAATGTAAATAATTAACTTAATTATCTTGAAATACACAATGTATACTTTCTAATGTAAATATTTGTTTACCTTTTGTTATTTTTATTTGAAAAGAATTGCTTGCTTATGTTGACTTTTAGTTGTAACAAATATATAATGAAGTTTTAATCTAAACATTATTATAGTTTTTATTGAGCTGTGAATAATGGAGCATAATTTTCTAACAGATGAATTTTATACTAAATTTATTAAATTTTCTCCTATATATACTACTTTTTGGTTCTTTCATTGGCGATAAAATCTTATTCATTCAACTTAATTGTATACTGGGACCCTATACCATCTCATCTGATATCACTGTTCTAAGTAACCAAATTGATAGTCCTTGATTTACAGAAGTCTATCTACGAACCTCCAAATATCTTATATTTCTAACTTTTAAAGTCCCCAGCCTTAGACAGGCAGTATATTTTATTCCGAAAATTAAATATACTGGCCTTGACTTTCTGACTTTTTTGCTGTCATTTATGTAAAGTAAGCCCACCATCTGAACTTGTTTATTTGCTTTTTAAATTGAGATCAGTGAAACTGCCTCTACTCTCTTTTTTGTGGTAATGAATAAAAAAGGACAGATTTTACTCACGGTCAAAGATTTTAAAATTTAAATATTTAATCCTTGAATGTTATTGACCTGTCTCGAAATCTCAATTTGAAAAAATAACTTACAGATAAGATTGATTGATCATTTGATTTTTAGCATGTACAGTTAGAATAACACAAAATACCATTTATACTTTCAGATGTGTAGTGGTACTTCTGAATGGAAAGAAACAATCACACATAATAAACTCATGCAAAAAGACATTCACAGCTGTCAAATTCTCCAAAGATGGTAAAAATATTGTTACTGGAGAGGTAAGGAAAACACAGTGGTGTATTGATGTCAGTGTGGAACAGAAATAATGTCACCAAAATCAACTAACAGTACATTTACATTGTAATAGCAAAATATTAAGAAAATCTGTTCACTTTAGACCACCCTGATGGAACCCCGGGATATAGAAATAGGACCCAGTATTCCAGGCTGCGGGGTACAAACCCTCCAAAACTGGATGTCCTTGGTTGTGCGGGATGAATGAATACACAATCCATCTTTCGGATGGGATGTAAACTCGGGGCCACGTGTTGGAAGAAATACCACGCTTCCTGTACGTTAAAGAATCCTTGTAGCAAGCTCTTTTTTAAGTGGTCCGTAGGTGATTGGCTACAAGGCTAAATTCCCTGCCCCTTTCGATTTCACCCTACTTTTCCAGTTGCAGTCAGAATTTACCATCCCATGAACCTTTCCATACCCCAAAGTTATTATTTATTAACAAACTTGTTCCCATCTTAATATAAAATATAAGTGAAATATTGCTCAGTAGACATTAAACAATATTCAATCAATCAATCAATAACTTTAGACCTGTTAACAGCATGGTTGAAGGACTCAAATTAGTACACATAATTATTCATCTATTTCATTTTTAGCTTATTTGAAATAAGATCGATTATGAATGACAACAGTTAATCAATTATCTGATTGATTGATTTCAGTTTTATGCTTCTTTGAGCAGTTCCTGAGCTATATCTTGGCTCTCGACTTGATCAAAGAAGGAAACAAGATTATGGTTTTGTGCGTACACGTAATTGAGGGAATCGGAATGTTGTCAAGACTTGTACCTTCTTTCTTCCCTTGGTAATCTAGACATTTTCTTGTTTTTTATGGCCCCGGGCACCTGCGACAAAATGACGCGGGTTATATTATTTTACCATCGTCCTTCCGTCAGTATTCCATCCATCTGTCCGTATGTCTGTCCGCCCTTTCTCTGATAAACTGCTATTCCGTAAAACTCCTTCCACAACATTAGTGCAACGTTTATTTTACTTTGCATTGGATTGAAGATGTACATATTGTCATGGTTTAGATTTGGGCCAAAATTTGTGATTGTGAAGGGTAGTTGAACTTGGCCATTTAATCAAAATGTGCGTTCTTGACCTGTTATTCCAGATAACTCCTCCCACAATATCAAAGCTGCATTTACTTTACTTTGCACATTAGGCATGGTTTGAAGATGTGCATATTGTCATGGTTAAGATTTTGGCCAAAATTTGTGGTTATGAGGGGTAGTTGAACTTGGCCATTTTATTGATATGTGCAATCTTCAACTATTATTCCTTTAACTCTTCCCTCAATATTAAAGCTTTATTTATTTGACCATACACAGTGATTAGGTATGGATTGAAAATGTGCATATTGTCACAATTTAGATTTAGGGTGAAATTTGTGTTAATTGTGGGTTATAGTTAGACTTGGCCATTTTATTGAAAGGTGTGCATTTGAAATGTCGATTCCGGATAACACCTAATTGATAATATCAATAGGCTGTATGAGATATGCGAGTTAAAAATTTAATGAAATTTGTTGATCTAGTGCCTAGTAAGTAGATATCCATGTTTTATATGCAACTATGGGAGCATCATTTGTGTCTTACAGACACAGAGTAGCTAATTTTATCCAAAATTTGAATATAAGCACACCATGAAAAACATAAGATAATGGCAGTGTCATTTTCTCTCTCTAGTTTATAGTAATTTTAAATTCCTTGTTATGATACTTATCAGTCATCTTGAATTAATTAATTTCATTATTGTATATTTGAAATTTTTAGCATAATTGATGAAATTTTTATGTATAATTTTGTATGCTTGTAGTGTGGCCATCAGCCTGCTGTACGAGTGTGGGATGTTGAAGAGAAGACACAAGTGGCAGAACACCATGGACATAAATTTGGTATTAGTTGTGTGGTATGTTACCTTATGAACACAAGTCATCATGCAATGATCAGTTATGAAAACTAAATAATCTAGAAAACATTCATGGTTTTTATATAATAAGTCACTTCAGTATTTATTACCACTAGGCTGATGCCACTGCTGGTGGACTGTTAGTCCCCGAGGGTATTCACCAACCCAGTAGCCATTTCTTCAGTGCTGGCTCGAAAATCGATTTTATTTTAAAACTTGCAATATCCAAATTTAAGGAAATTTTGTTAAAATCTAAGAGTATCTCCGTCATGCATAGCTCTGTCCTTAGATGATTTTGGCTTCCTTTTTAGGTCTTATTGGTAATTGGTTCTCTATCAGCTTTTTTACACATATTTCTGTTTATGGATTTCCAAATGATTTGTTTTGATCTGCACTGAAGAGACATAAGTTGTTGAAATGCACATATGTAGAAACTAAATTCACAGTAACTTCGGTATTTTGTTTTTATTCCAACAAATTTCATATTTCAGTCAGATGAAATCCACTGGTAATGAAATCGATCAAAACAAATTAAATGACAAAACTTTTGTGAAATTCTGTAGATTAGCATTTCGAG